>JAVIWB010000149.1:0-141018 GCA_031893035.1 Dermolepida albohirtum | reverse complement strand
GCGATAGCTGGCTGGCATCGTTCGGTTGCTGCCCGGAACAACGTAAGCTTCCTCGAGCGGTCGTTCGCGACCCGCAGCATTTGCTCACTTGTGCAATCAGCACGTTGCAATCAGTATCACAATAAAATTATAAACTTCATATATTAAATGCATATACCGGAGCTTTAAACGCTTCAAAGAAAGAGAAAATATTCTCTTTATTTAAAGTATAATAATATAAATATATTTTTACCCAGGAAATCTAATTCTAACGTGATTAAGCTTATTCAATTTTGTGCTTGCTTATTTACAATAAAATAAATAATGCTGCTGCAGGTCGCTGGCCAGGTATACTTGTAACATAATTTCAATAATTATAGGGACAAGAGAAAAATATATTTATATGCGAGTGACGATTACTCATACCCGGTTGAACGGGATATGCTTAACTCTTGATTCCGCAGCTGAATTCGGCGCACAATTTCTCTACGTCGTGTAGACGATGTTCGGACGGATTTTGACGTTGTGAATAGAGGGATAATACGTGTGCTGACTATAAGGCGAGAAGCAGTTTGTTCTACTCCATCCGTTGCATCACGTCAAAACATACAGAAGAAAATACAATATATATGGAGAAGGATATGCAAATGCAAAGTGTGTATATGGTATTAGAGTTACAAATGACGGGGTCATTAGGCTATAGATTTACATAGTTTCTATAGATATTTTTGCCACAGCTTCAAAAATACTTACAATTAGTTTGAATGACTTCAGATTTGGGAGACATTTCTTACAAGGCGTGTCTTCAAAAACATCTCATAATTAGCAAACCCTTCTGCTCATATATACCACACAGTCAATATAAAGCTTTAACAAACTCATAAGAATTGTTTTTCTATCGAATGGTGTTTGCTTTTTCTGTAAGATTTCATGTTTAAATCTTTCCTCGATAATGACAGAGATTGTTCTGGCTGTACTGTTAACAGTACGAGACAAGTTTGTTTGTTTAAGCAGTAGATTTCGAGCAATTTTTTAACAAGCAGCTGCTATAGTATTTGAAGTAAGTCGCGCTATAAGCACGGACGTAATAATAACTTATGGTCCCTTGTAATTAGCATTAAGCTACTAGGGTACCTGGAGACTTGAATTACTATTAATATTAAGAAATGGAGGAAGACATCCATAATAGTAAGAGACTCAGTAGGTTGATATGATACATGATACATGCCCAGATTTATTGTGTTAGACAAACTGGAAAATCTGCTTCTGGGTTTTCAGGCTGGAAACTCCAGTTTCAGTGCAGTAGTTCAGCCCTGAAGATGTCCCACACAAATAGGTACGAAAAGTCGGCAGATATACAAGTGACGCGGTTCCAGTCCGGAAACTCAGAAGCAGATAGCATGGACCACGACCGCGGAAGTCTACGTATCAGATTAAACTGGAAAATCTTTTGATAAACGTATATTGGAAAAGAGTAACTCATATATAAATAAGAAACTTTCTCCAATCGTAAAATTAATAATCTATTAAATTATGAATATTAAATAATGCATAAAGAAAGCAAATGGCGTAAACTAAATTTATTGGAACTTATATAAATTAATGAATTTAAGAAACCAAAGAGCTGAATAAAAGAAGAGTCAGAGGTAAATAATTTACTCTTGCTAAATCTGTTGTGTAATATAAGTATTTATAATAGCTTCGAAGAATGCGTAATCCTTGTAATTTAAGATTATCACATATTTAATATGATGTGACATAGGCAATTTTACAATATAAGTTAAAATTTACTTAACTTAAAAGATCTGAAGAAGTTATTGCTTAATGAAACAATCGCCATATTACAATAATTAAGAAATGAAATAAGTGGAAATTTTAACAAGCCTATAGTTATTACTAATAAATAAATGGTGTGCACTGAATAGACGCTAACGTATTACATCAGCAATAATATCTTTGCACAGTTGCAAAATTCTCCGAATCAAAATTTAGTACAATCAAATAATATTGACAGTATTTATAGCTAGAATGTGTACGTCTAATCAAACATATTTTAAAAATATTTTATTTAAATACATGTAAATACTTAATGTGATTAAAATTATTTAAACAAGTATCGGGCTTTTTAATAAGGACATAACAATTTTGTATTTAAATAAAACACAGAATAAATACATTGGGCTGAAATTTATTCCAGGTGCAGTACACATATTACATTTAACTATGGAATTACATCTCATTCATATGACCACCGTGAGTACGTTTGCAGCGATGGATTCTTTGAAACCAATTTTCCAACATTCTTACACACATATCGGCCGGAACGTTGGCAATTTAGCGTTCGATATTGTCCCTGAGTTACCCTAACTTTGTTGACTTATTGGCATAAACCAAAAATGTAACGTAACTCCATAAAAAGAAGTCCAACGGCGTTAAATCGCATTTCTCGAGATTACGAAAATATATGGTCCAATCACATCTACGGCATGAAATCCACACTACGCGGTCACTTTTTGTGGCTGCAATGGAATCTCTTGAAGCACATGTGGATTTCTTGCTGCCCGATAGGACATATTTTGCTTATTTACTTATTTGATGAAGTTCATGATGTTCTTCAAACTTTAGCAGAGCCCAATTGGAGAAATTTCAGCGCTTCAAATGATCAAGAGGCTTCAGTTCTTGAGTTAATATGGTTTAAGAGATTCCCAATTCCTGGGAACGGCATGGAATCGACTGATTCAACTCATTTTAATCTGAAGCACGTACAGCTGCGATATTTTCGGTACTTCGACCGGTGTGTTGTCTCACTGGCGCAGGGCATCCAATAATGAATATTTTGACTCGAATTTATTCACTGTAGCACGCAGAGCCTGTCTGGTGGGACGATTATTACGACCGAAAATTGGAGAAAGCGCTCTTAACCACCGACTCAGAATAGTAATTTTTAATAATTTCTAAACATTACTCATTCGTAAACTTCACTATGATAAAAATTTGAGCCTTGACTGACGTTTTGACGTTGACAGATCATGAAAAACGTTGAAAGGTGTGCGTTCGAATTAAAAGAGAAAATTGTCCCCTCCCACGTATTATATCTAAATTTATGGGATTTATATGAAGTTATTTATTTTAAATAGGTAAAAATAAAGACATCTCTTACTTGTTTATTCTATAGGCAGTATGTTGACTTTCTAATATTAAATTACATACTATTTTATCTTCATGTAACATTAATTAGTTGCGAATATAAATAATACTTTACTTTAATTTTACATTCAAAGTAAGCATTATTATTTTATTGATACATTAATGTATTTCAACAGGACGCCTCTAGGGAAAATACTAAATTTTAATAGTCAATACAACTACTGTATAGCGATTATAGCGACCGTGTACGAAAATGACAGAGCTTAACTTCATCATTTAATACATTGTTTTATGGTTGATACTAACACTATTATATAGTATAGAAGTAACTTTAATTTTACTAGGCTGTTCAAGTATAGAATATGGATTTTATTAACTTAAAGAACATTTCATTAAACGTTATCGAAATGAAGATCTAACCAATGGAAAAGTTATAAGCTGCTTTTATCGAGCACATCTAAAAATTCAAAGCAAAGTCATATTAAACGGAAAAACGATTAAACTTGTAGATAGTTTCAATTTAATTGTTTTATTTACTGGCGCTAAGGATTTTATGGATAATGCTTTCTTGCCTTACTATCTCTTTCGGCGTGCAATATTATAACTTTCTTTCTGAATGGCAACATACTGGATTAGATAATGACTCGAAAGGGAATCAATTTTAAACATTCCTTTAGAGAAAATACAAGGAATCATAATACTTTCACGGATGTTCTTTCTTAGAAAATATTCCGCTTTAACGAACTTTACTTTTAAGCTAAGACTTCATTTTTAGTCTAAGTGAGCGATTTCTTGTGTTAAAAAATTAACTCGCTTAGGTACAATTAAGTCGGTATTATCAAAAATATGAAATTTTGGCCGATGTGGTATATATATATGAAAAGAAAAGAGTTTAAGTCGTATTACACTAGAGACTGCATTGCGTATAAATTTTCCTCAGCTAGCTTTTGGGGTATTCAATATCTACGTCGAAATTCTTGTCTTTTTGCCCAGTCTCGATCCATCTAAAGGACTCGTATTTTGGCTATAAACTAGACGAGAGTTCTTGCTCTCAAAGCCTTTTCTTCTCCCTCCACTGAAAGAATTGTTTGAGCGCTAACCACTACTTTTTATTGCATCGCCGCCGCAACCAACTATCCTAGCCCCAGAGTTTCTATTTTTGGTGCGCAATCTTCTAGTCTTGCGGTGAAGGATCATTTCGGTGCCAACCAGACTGTTTACGTTCCTCTTACAAACTTTTCGTCCTCGTTAACCGCGTCAGTAACATGAAACCATTCCGAAATAGAAGGAGAAATTAGAACCAGCCGCTTAGTAAGTAAATTGTTTTTAAATAGTATATCCCCATTTAGTTTTAATACACTGCTACTATAAAAATTTATATAAATTCTAATCAATTTAGTTTATGACATTTGCATTCTATATGAGTTATTTAATATTCATAATTTAATAGATTATTAATTGAATGATTAGAAAGAGTTTCTTATCTATGGCTTGCTCTCTTCTAATACACGTATGTCAAAAAATATTCCAGTTTACCCAACACAACAAACCTGGGTATGTACCACATTAACCTACAGAGTCTACTATTATGAATGTCTTCCGTCGCTTCTTTATATTAACAGTAATTCAAGACGCTAAATACCCTAATTGCTTAATGCCAATTACAAGGCACCATAATCTATTATTACGTCCGTATTTACAATGCAACTTAAGTCAAATACTGTAGCAGCTGCTCGTGCAACAATATTGTCCCGTAAAATTAGTATTACATCCAGAACAATCTCTGGTATTATTGAAGGAATTTTTAGAGATGAAATCTTACAGAAAAAGCAAATACCAGTCTTTAACGACCGTAAAAAGAAAAGATTTTGCTATACCCTTGCAAAATCCTTCCTTCAACGTGAAAATTTTTACTACCGAGGAGAAATTTAATTTAAAAATGATAGAATGTATGCTCTAAATTTCTCAGAAATTCTTAAGATTGTAATATCGATTCAGTGTGGCCACCGTCTAGCTCTAATGGTCCAATAATGGTTTTATAGGCAGTCTCCTATGAATGCGTTCCTTCCATTAAATTTCTATGACGCTCAAAAGTACCAAGAATCTGTGGTGAAGCCTCTGGCATGAGTGCTTCAACATGATTCGACAGAAAAATTATTTGTATGAGTTTATTAAAGCTTTATGTTGGAGCGATGTGTATATAAGCTGAACCATCTATTAATTATGAAATGTTTTGGAAGATATGCCTTGTAAAAAATGTCGCCCAAATCTGACGTCTTTCAAACTAATTGCAAGCAATTTTTAAACTACGGCAAAAATATGGATAGAAACTGTAAATCTATAGCCTAATGACGCTATCATTTGTAACTTCTATGGGCACGGGAGGCGAATACTTCGAATTAAATATCTTTTGAAAGTCTATTTTCTGTATTTTTAGAATATATGTTTTATTTTTGTGTAATGAGTTATTCTTCTTTTATGCGGCATTAAATTGATACTATTTTAGGCAAAGGCGTGTACATAAATACAATTTCGGCAAACAATTTATAAATACCATATACCAGGTGTACCGGAATGTCATTACCGTTTTTTTTCATAAAATACTACATAATTTTCAGAAAAATGGAAAAATTTATTTATTCAAAGTATTGACCATTTAATTTTACACATCTTGCCCATCTTTCACGCCATCCCAATATTCATGAATAATTTTCTCGAAGTTTTCTCGTATATTTGTTAGTACCCTTGCACGTACACATACAAATGTGACGCCAGTAGATGATAATTCAGAAATATTTTACTTTTCATTTTACAAATACAAATTTAAGCAACGGAAAATTATTACTAAGTTATTTGTTTCTTGACAAAAGATATATATATATGTATTATATAACAAGAAACTAGTATTGTGTGTGTTATTTAACGGTAATTTTCTCTCGTCTTTTAATTCTTTTTCTATTCATCTCTAATTAGAGCAAGGAAACAAAACATAAACTTTGTAAATATAAAGAAATCATCTATACTTTAAGGAAATATTTTGCCTTCAGGTGGACGGAAGAGTTATAACTTATATGTGAATTACAAAAATATTACACGTGACATCCGGAATAGCCAAGGTCGAAACATTAATATCATTGTATTAAAGAAATCATTATTAGACAAGCTATCGTAGACATATTTATAACGTCGATTATTAATGTATTTAAAGTATCCTCTTATTAAACAACTCTATTATTCCTATACTTGAAAATATTCCTTATGGTGTATAAGACCAACCCAAAAACGATATAGTATTATTTACATATAAAGTTCACAGAAAAGGAAAATAGTAGGGATCGAAGATAACATAATGTGTTAGAAATTAAATACAAAATTATACATCACTATGTGTACACCTTTTGTCAGACAGTTTGCAATTATAATTCAGTTAATTACCCAAAAATCAGGTTTATATGGAAATATATAGATGAAACGTTTCTCATAACTCTTTAATTGTGATTTCATAATATTCTTTAAAACACTGTTCTTCAATTTCAGTTTCCTCGTTTTTCTGATGCCCGTTGTGATTTCAACCAGGTAAGTTTCAATTAAATAGATGCTGATAATTTTAAAAATACATTGATCTTGCTGGTATGGGTTTTCAGGTGACAAACAATTTTAGAGTTGAGGAAAAATAATCACTCTGCTTCCCCTCTTACAACTAGGAATGATTAGTAACAAAGTCACGAAATACTTTAGACACACTGAATACACACTCGCCACTAAAAATCTGACCAACACTTCTTTCCACAGAAAAGTTTGCTTTGGTAATAACGCAAGTTATTTGAGACTAGATAAAGTATAATCTTAAATCTCTATTTCACTGATTAGACTTGTGATAAAAGACAACTTCTTATGGATCATTTCAGGTCGCTTTTCAGAATAGCTTTCTTCAATTTGTCTATTAGATCAGTATATCGATTTTACTTTTTAAGATAATATATGAAAATTAGCCCTTTGAATTCCAACAAACTGTTGGCATTATCTTATGTATCGATAGAAATGCCATAATTTTCTTTGAAAGTGGACTATCTTAATGTGTACCTGTTAAGATTTCCGTTGGAATTCCGTAACAAATCTAAAAAAGTCCTACCCATTTCTTCCACCACCGATAGAAATGCTCTGATTTTGTCATGGCATTGCCATTATTGATTCAGGAAGATTGTATTCAAGCTAGGTATTATCGATCCTAACTTACCTTCGTAAAGAAATCAACTTGGTTCTTGTTAAATAGCTTCAAATTGTCGTTTAGCGTTCGCGTTCTTTATAGTTTTTGATTACATCTCAATCTGCAGTAGTTAAACTAGTGACAACTTAGGCAGGTCCAGTTTTACGTGTACAATGAGATATTTAGAATATAATTAATTTTAGTCTTCATTTCTGTAGAGTTGTAATTTTTGATGATTCTATTCGCACATTTAAATGACAGCCAAACAAGACAGTGTGGTCTTTGTGAAAATATTGTCACCCAGACTTCATCGCATATCAAATGTATTTCAGATGTGTTTAGGCCTCAGAAAAATAAATATTGCATTGTTCCACGAATTGAGTGTGCGCGTTTTAAAATTATCCGTTTATACACTTTATTCATCTTGCTGTAACTTTCACATCAAGCTATTATAGCAGAATTAGAATATAATGCCAGATTTTAAAAATAAATTTTATTATCATAATAAATGGTTAAAAACAAAAGAATCTTTATTTCTACCATCACTTTATGCGTCTGCGGACCCGCATTAAGAGACTGATAAAAGATAAGCTATGTTTCATATCTAACCGTGATGCAACATTCAGTAAAAGCTGATATTTCCAATCCCTGGAATTTCCTGCGATCGAAGAAGTGTTATTCAAGGATAGCGAACAGACGTCCCGATAATAACGGGAACATCTTCGTTGACCCGGACCAAATCGTAAATGCCTTTGCAGATGTGTTCGCTTCTGCATTTTCATCGTCATTGGACTTAACGCTTAGTGATTCATATACTAATTCCTTGCCTCACTCCTTCTCACTGACAACTGAGGATGAGTTAATAGGTTAATGGACTCGTTTCCCAACAAGTTTTCAGCTGGTGATGACGCAACTCCTGCTTTCTTGGTGCGGAACTGCAGGGCTGTCTTTGTTGGTGGATGTTATTTATACTGACCTTTCAAAGGCCTTTGTTACCTTAGACCGCCGTATATTGCTGCATAAACTGGCCTCCTTCGGTTTGGTTCCTACTTCAACTGATCTATTAGGATCGTACCTAACCGAGAGACAATGTTACACGACGTACAATGGGTATTTCTCCTTTGATTTCTTTTTGACGTCTGGCGTGCCGTAGGTGTCTCATTTGGATCCTCTGCTGCTTATATTGTTTATAAACGACCTTCTTTGTCACATTGATTGCCAGGTGTTCACCTACGCCGATGACATCAAGATTTTTTCCGAAATTCGTTCCCCTGAGGATGCTGATAACCTGCAGCAGAACTTGGGCTTCCTGGAGGAGTGGTGTAGACGGTTTGGATTAATATTAAACATTAAACACGATCTACTTTGCTTTTTGAATCTGTGTACCACATCGGGGATGATAGTTTGGGGAGGATGAGTGTGTCTAGGGATCTTGGAGTAAATTTCGACTCTTATCTTACCTTTCGGCCACAGATCACTAGTGTGTGCTCAGAAGCCTGCAAATACTAGGGTTTGTATTCCGCCCCTCCAAATATTTCTATGACCCTAATGTATTACAGTCCCTATGCTATGCTTATGTTGTAAGCAAACTGGAGTATACGTCACTGGTCTGGTCTCTGATATATGCTTGTAAGTGTTTGAAGTTGGAGCGCATTCATCGAAGGTTTTTAAAATGCCTTACCTTCAAGATTAGTGGTGCTTACCCACAAAGCCGTGTGTCGCAGAGAGAGTAACTTCTTGAGCATAATATGTCCTCTTTTGGAAGACAGGAGGGCTGATCTCTGTAGTAGGATGTTGCATGTCATCCTTGGTAACAGTATTGACTGTCCTTCGTTACTGCATCATTTGCGTTTTTTAGTGCCCCGTCTGAACTCTAGGTGCAATGTGTCCATTGTGACACCAAGGGCGCGAACTAATATTCTCAGGAGAACACCGGTCTACATTTTGAGTAAAAGTGCCAACGAATTTGCTGACTTGTTTGCTTAGCATGTATACCATATATGTATTTTTAGTAATGTTTTTGTTTCTGTTTGCTTTTCTGATTAACTTTAGTTTGACTTAGCTTTTTTTTATATCTGCCACACATATGTCTAAAATCAGTTAGCTATTTTGTATTTTCCTGTTATTGGGCTATAAGCCTGTTGGAAATGAAGGTCATTGTTATTATTATTAATAAAAAAACGACAGAAGAAACAGTAACAACATACAATGGTATATGCACTGTTATTGCTGGCGGGAACGGATATTCTTTGAAACCCGTCTTATGATATGGTATGTGCAGCATTAATATCAACAATTTAGTGACCAAATATTTATCAGACAATGAAGTATGGTATGATTTAATATTAATTTTGAACGAATATAGACAACCAAATCTACAACGTAGGCATATGATTAAACTTTTACCAGAGCTTGGATGGTGTAATTATCTATTGTTTTAACAATTTTCTAGGAAATTAGAAGAAAGTAATTTTAAATTATAATATAGGAAAGTATTATCAAATGCATCAAATAATTTATAACAAACGTCTGTCGCTCTAGAATTTTATCCAGGACCTTCGACGCTGCAAGTAAAATACTGCAAACTATTAATATACATATACCGTTATTCAAGCAAAAATTATAGATGTGCATTAAAGAAGAGGAATAATTAATGGGCAAGAGAAAAGCAACATTGCACACATTTAATTCGTCATCGAGTGTTTCACGAAAACCTAGTGTAATTAGGATCTGTACTATTTTTTACTTTTCTTAATGATTATAGTAACTGAGTGTATAAAGCGTTTCTTTGCCGATGATTTAAAAATTTGTCATAAGATCCATACTGTTCAAGAATAAATATGAGACTATGAGTTATGCCATAAAACGAAGTCTAACATGCTTGATTCGTTTATAATAATTTCTCTACCAAATACATATTTATTTATTTTTCGAAATTGTAAAGGCTCTAAGAACACTAGATATTTGATTATTTTATATTGCCATTCATTAGATCGAAGTTACTACTGATATCGTATTCTGTCTATCAACAATGTTAAACCAGCCTTCGAACAGCGGCGTGCTACACATACGCTATTGTGAAATAATGAAAAAAAGTATTGAATGTAATCCATATTTAAAATAAAATTTTTACATCGCTATCGCTAATTAGGAAGAGCTACATAAAGTAGGAGACAAGGTTTTGTCTTCATTAATCATTAGCGTGTTTAGTTGTTTTCCTTAATAATTTCCAAATTACGAAGATACCAAGACATTTAACAAAATATACATTAAAGAAATGAACTGGAAAGCCGTTAACTGTATTAACTTCAATTCTAATTAGCCCAGCAATAACTAAAAACTTTATTAGTGCTCAGTAATGAATAGCAAGTTTAAAATTGTACTGAAAGATATTAAAACATAAAACTGAATTACGTGGATAATCACTTTTAAGTGAGTGTAAACAAGAAATTTTTAGTAATACTAAGAAAACTCGTGCAACTTAAGAATTCCTTGGTATTATTTCAGCCCTCTGAAGTTCATCATTTACTTTTAATGCATATATATGAGTAAACTGTGATAGAAGTACTCCCTATTTACTTTGCAATTAAAATTTGTAATGGAGTTTTGGCTCATATTTCCAAACTTCTCTTTAATAACACAACAAAAATGCTTTTTCCAGCAAATGGAAAAAGATAATTTACATTTACATAAATCAATATACGATTATACCCATTTTCCCTACCATCTAAATTTCATATGTGCAACGTTAACGTGAATGTTGGTGAATATGGGAAATTAGAAAAGTTTATGTCATATGAAAATAATGTAGACATACGTAAATATAAAAAGTAAATATAAAAAGTACACTTGGTATTCAGACGATACGAATAAATGAAAAAAATATGTCTCGGCAATATTCTTCAGCAATAACGCTAGTTTATTATAAACAGTTTAGCTTCGCTGCTGAAACCTGCAAACATGATGTTCTTTCAATATCTTATCTTCAATAGTATAGTATCTAATTGATATGACAAAAATGAGAAAGCGACACCTAAAAGGATCAAGTCTAATCTAGTGACTAAATTCAATATCGTGTGCAAATTAGGTTTGTCTATACAGGGTGTTAAACATGTTATGTTTGGAATTCTTCTGTGCCTAAATAGGGATATTCTTCGACTAAGACTTATCCTACATAGTTTACTAAGAATATAAAGAAAGATCTTCCATTAAAGGGTCATTACCACAGAAATTGTAAAGTTACTGGCAGTTATTACTAATAAACTGAATACCAAGAAAATCGCAGGATTGTTAAGATGGATGTTTCTGGCAGCTACTACTGTTATGTACAGGAGAGGATAGTCAAGGGTCCTCCAAATTTTAGTCTTTGTCAATTCGAAGAAGAACACATCAAGAATTTCTGGTAAATTATATCATAAAAACAAAGAATATTCGTAGCCTCAAGCTATTGTTGACACTTTTGCACCAGGTTTTGCTGAAGTGTATTTACCAAAAGGTTCTGAATACAACGCCGATTATGCAACTATAACTATTTCTCGTGTATTCCAGGATGACGTTATTGATGCAATCAGGAAACTCAAACTATGTGTACCCCTGAATATTCCCGGTTTCTTGATTAAGGATTGTGCTAATGTTTCCGTGAACTAATAAAGTTTTCAATCTATCTACACTTACTTCTTTCCCATGAGCTTGTAAAATGTCTAGAATCTGCTCTGTGGTCACTAACACTGATATTATTAATTATAGTCCGATAACAATCATTTCTGTTTTTGCTAAAATTTATGAGCCCGTTCTTTATAAAATCATCTCCTTTAAATCTCTCCCCTTCATTTCTTCGTCACAGCATGGGTTTATGAAGAACCGCTCTACTCTAACAAATTTATGCTATCGTATAACCTAAGAGATACCTGAAACCTTAGACTATTATTTACAAGGTCTTTAGTCATGTGTTCGATACCATCGAACGCGTTTTACTGTTGCAGAAGCTGTCATTCTTTGGGTGTAGCAATTCTCTGATCGAGTTTATGATGTAATACTTGCTAGATATGAAAAACTATGTTACATACCATGGATACAAATCTGGACTCTGACTCGACATCGGCAAGGATCTTGAAGTAACATTCTATAGGAGGTTGACTTTCAATGAGTATTTACAGATTCAGTGGTTAGGTCCTTGGATTTTATCATTAGAATGTCTCATAATTTCGGAAATATTAGCACAATTAAGTCCCTTTATTTCATATACGTCAGCAAATTGAAGTATGCGTCGTTTGGTATCTGATCTATGAGCTGCATATAAATATAATACTAAATAAAATTGAACGCATCCAGAGGAAATTTTTGAAATATTTGAGTTTCAAATTGAACGGCTTCTGTCCTGGTAGAAATATAAACTAGGCAGATTTAATCCTGAGGCACAATATCAAAATGCTAACTACGCAGAGGAGGAAGAGAAGTGCATTATTGGTAACGAATTTGCTACAGAATACTGCTAATAATTTTAGTCGACTAAAATTATTAGTGCTACGGATTGTTGCCAGGTACCATTCATGTTTTGTCCTTTCAAGACTTAGAACTGACATCTTGTGTAGGGCTCCGTTGTTTCACGCATCAGAAAATGCTGATTTATTTATGATGATATTTTTTCTTTTTCATAAATTTAATATGTATATTTTTCCTCAATAGAGTATTATTGTTATATGGTAATGTAGAACATTTTGCCCTGTTTAGATTACTTTTTTTTTTGAGCAAAAGTAAAATTATAACTATTTTAAAGAAATTTTCGAAAAGACGCTTTTTTGTGAAGATAAAGAAAACAATAATTTATTACCTACTTGTATTACATGTAAAGATTCTTAATCTATAAAAGCTGATGAAAACCAGTACCACCAACTAGGATGCATGCATTCAATTTTCTCCTCATCGACTCCTTCAAAAATACCAGAATTGTTTCTTATTGCATTGCATCCATCAATTATACGATTTCTTAAATATTCTTCATTTTCTACTGGATTAGTGTATACTTATGTCTTCAAATGGTACCATAGGAAGACAATTCAAGGGATTTAATTCTAAAAATCGAACAAACCGTAAGTGAGAAACACCTCAACAAAACCAGCAATCTTCATATGTAGAGTATAAAACTCACCGTAGTAAATAAACCACGTTATATTTCCAATTGCCGGTGGTAAATCCTCTTAAAAGCTAGGTAGAAATTCTTCTAAAAAATTTCGATATATCTCACCGGTAGGTATTGCTGGTTGAAATTTTGGCAACTTTCATGTAAAGAAAATGATAAGTCACAGTGGAAACGTTCTTAGTGACGTATGAAATCTGCGGTAACAATAATAGTGATTTCGATATCTGCAATAATCTCGGATCACTACAAAATATTATCAATTTTTTTCAAATCGGAATATTGTTAAAAACTTCCACATTTAGTGAACCCTCTTGAAAGCATAAAGCGCGCTTCTAATTCAACATGCAGAATTCTTGAATTAAATATTTATTGAAACTAAATTGATCTTGCACAAAATTAATATTTTTCGATATCACCAACCTTATTATTAAAAACGCAAACCACTTCAAATAAGAATTTAATTAAAAGCAGAGTGTTTACTATTTATCATATTACTACATAACACTTTCAAAATCCAACTATATCCTTTTTATTATTAATTTTTTTACTTGACATTATTTCATAATTTTTTTTCAACCTTTCTTAGTTCTTAAAAATTAAAATTGGAAGTTTTAAACACCGTAAGCAAAAAAACTTCAATAGCGTCCTCTTTATAAACGATGGCACACAATGCAAAATAAAAACAAAAATGCAAATAATGAGATATAATATAATAAATTCAGATTATAAACTAATAATTTCAAGCTTGGAAACTGGAATTGACAACAAAAAGATCGCAAAAGCATTTTGTTTTAAGGTATTAATTAAGAAACGAAATGGAAGTTTGATATCGAGAGAATTATTAATTTACAATTCTTCTGCAGAAAGGACAGCAGTTGAAAGAGAAATCGTATCTAAATGTACACTTAACTCAGTGTCTGTGTGAACATCGTAAAGTTAGTTTTTTTTTCTGTGTAGCCCATATTTAACACTATAATTATTTTTTAACACTGTATTTATTTTCTACTGAAGATAACAACTTAGTTATTGAAATACCTATCTAGAATATGATTACTAATCGTAGGCCTCATACCTTTTTGAATATAGTAAACTAGTTTTCAAATTCCTCGGTTAGTTAGTAAAACGACGAAAATTTTAGATTCAGAACGGAAGCTGCACTACTCTAGACATTCAGACATATGTATATTACAAATATTACATAACGAGAACAGTTGGAAAATCTATCTACAGACAACTGTATGTAAATCGTTAAAACCGAACAAACAACGTAGAAATTGTTTCGCCTTCAACTCGATATTTTTGTGTAGTCACGAAATCCAGTTTAACAAGGCGAGTAGGTGTCAAAGCTTATTACAAAAAGGTACTGTATGTATTATATTTTGTTGTAATCTCTATGAGTACAATTATACATTCCTGTTTATTTTTCTTTGAATAAAAAAAGCCAAATAAATAGATAATGTTAAATAAATACATAAGGAAGTAATTCAAATAAAATAAATAAATATCCAATTAACAATTAACGAGAAAATATTTTCTTTTAAAATTTTTAAATTCGAATGAAAAACGCTGGTATCGAACTCTCATAGATGAAAAACGAAGAGTGTTTATATTTTATATTCTTGTTGAGAATGTATTTGTGCATGGAAAAAATACATCTTCAAAAATTAAAGTGTATTAAGTTTCGCGTGAATGTGGTTTTAGAATATTTGAAATGAGGCATATACACGTAGATAATTATGGATATTTGCACAAAAAAGACAGTTTCTTCTTGCTCTCGCAATACTTTTTTGATTGTACCATTCTAATAATTCATAAATAAATTATAAATTAGTATTAATAATTATTAATTAAAAAATAATTAATTCAATAAATAGAAACTAACTTGAAAAAACTGATTTGAGAGAGCAACTTAACATATATCGTTATTACTCATAAATACATACATTAGAATTGGAAAAATATCTTTATAAAAGAATTATATGGCCTTTAACTTTGCTTTCTTGTAGTACTGGTCTCAGATTCTTTAGAAGTATCTAACTTAAAAGCCAATAAGCCATGCACCGTAGAACATATTATCAGATTGAAAAGAGTTTCTAAATATTTTATAGCTTCTATTTGTATATTTGATGTAGAGATTAAAAATACGAGCGAAAAAGTTTGAGGAGTAAAACAATAATAAGACGACAGGAAGAGACCGAAAGAGAACTGGGACAGTATTATAGAAATAGGAAGATACATAGGAAGATAGTGAGGGAAATAAATAACGTTGCCAAAAAACATAAAGACACTTCTTTATGTTTTTTGGCAACGTTATTTATTTCCCTCACTATCTTCTTGACCACTGTCAAAATTTATACATTAGTGATGTATATCATAAGGGTAACGGATGTGGACTGCGCTTTCATCAATAAAGAAACTTAATTTTCATTTCGAAAAAACTGGCTTTACTTGGAAATATATTTATAATTTTGTGCATGAGATCAAACACTCTCAATAGATCCATATCAAATGTTTTGTTATTAAGAGATTTGGTTTTTAACGGTGTAAACGTCTCGATTAGATGTAATTTATAAGTTATGTGGTCACATAAACAGTGTGTACATTGATTAAAATATAATTATAGAGTATACACATATCACAAAAGCTGTAAATGTTATAATATATTAATAATATATCAATTAGGTTAGGGCAATATTAAAAATACCGAAGAGATATAAAATTGATATTTGTAAGTATCAACGTAATAGCAGGTTCTAAAAAAGTCGACAATATAGTTACACAATGTTATGAACCTCTGAATGAAACTGGATTATTTTATTAATGAAGCTGGCTTGAAATTTTTAAACTATTTTTTATGTTAATATCGTAATGGGCATTTTAAAAAATTATTGGTTTTAGGCCTCTTTGAAGCACAAGACAGTAAATTTTTAAAATTACATAGTTTTGAACTTTAATCCGTAAAGATAAGAAAAAAGTAAAAGAAGGAGGGTTCATGTAATGAAATAATAAATGTATAAATGAATAAATCCTTACATCAAAGGAAGAATCGAAGAGTAACATACGAAATTTAATTAATTTATTTAATTTACTGTAAAAATATTGATTAGTTTATCAATCAGTGTATGTATCTACATATACTGTATAATTTAAGGTATCGTGAAGTTAAAGGGCAAACTTTCGAGTAACTTTTATAACCTTTGTTGGGCCCGATTGTCCTTATCGATGTTTGTGTTTACCCTCATAACCTTCGCAATCAACATTTTGCTACGGAAACAATCTATTTAATTAAACTATATTGCCAACATCAATATTTAGTGTTTTTGTTTCATACTCCATATATTAAAATTAGTCTTTAAACGCAACACAACTATTAAATAACTAAAGCAGCAAACTCGACTATTTTAATAATAGTAGCATTTAATACCCAACAATTAAAACAAATAATATGACAAATAAAATACATTACAATTAAATACCAGATCAATGGCATTAAAAATAATTATTGTAAGAGACACAAAAACGAAAATAAAATTAAGAAATCTAAAAACTAAACAGAATCATGAGATCACTACCAACAGAAAGAAATTTAAATTAGTAAATTTAAACGTAAGCCATTACATTAAATTTCTCTTTAAAAGTTGCTAAAGTGAGCATCTGTATACCATAATGTGGTAGTCAGAAGAAGTAATTACTCTATATAAAACTTGTAAAAGAGATCGGCATCCATTCTATTTAAAATGTGTCAGCACTACATGAAAACAAACGCGATTAAAAAAAAATTCAAAATTTATAAAAACAAAAAAAAAATCTTATTGTGTAACAGCCATAAAGAAAGGCTGGTCAATGCTATTACATCTTCTTTTATCTACAAAATCGAGTATTAACATCAGACTAATCAGGAAAGCAATTTATAAAATTTCTATTAGTTGTAGAAGAGTTTGTCAATCAATTACTAAGTGTTAAAGAGAAGAAGTGTCTTTTATGGAAAATAACAAATGGTAAAAAAGCTAATTAACTGTATAATTAATTCAAAGATTAAGTGTTTACTCTGGAAAAGACAAAGACTCAATTTCAGATATAAAAAAAACTATACGAATCAA
The DNA here is from genome assembly GCA_031893035.1 of Dermolepida albohirtum. Taxonomy (NCBI): domain Eukaryota; kingdom Metazoa; phylum Arthropoda; class Insecta; order Coleoptera; family Scarabaeidae; genus Dermolepida; species Dermolepida albohirtum. The sequence continues at coordinate 123,446 of JAVIWB010000149.1, read as the reverse complement.
CCAGTAAACGAAATTTGGTATAAATGCTTACTCTGTTGAGAAAAATAATAAAATTTTCATTGAAAAATTCGTACTCTTCAGAGGTAATTGAATAATGAGCTACCGCTCTGCTATTCGCCCAGGCATGCTTCTAATAAGATGTTCTATGAACTCCTGTAGAAGCTGATATCAAGCAACTTTTAGGACATATATAGATGTTGTATGTTCGATGGAGGATTAGGAAGCTTACAACCCATCAATGTATCGTATCCTAAACATGAATAAGTTTAGCGATAAACCTATTGAGAATATTAATGTTGGTTTTTGTAGGAGGAATCGTATTGCAATAGCTGCAACATGAGAATAGCAATGCCTTGTCGGAATGTGACATTATGTAACACTTTAACATATAATATAGCGAATGGTTGCAGAACTTCATAAACATACATTTAACTATTTAAACGGCCTCGAAGAAACGCTAAAGAAATCATATTTCCTACTCTAATTCCACCCCATCAATCCTCTATTAAGTGCAATCTCAAGTTTTACGGAAAAATTGAAAAACTATCTTCCGCTTCTTCCACCTGGGGCTCGAGTATGACTATTATGATCCCAGAAACAAGAACGAGATTCGGCAAAAAAAACGGTATTTTTCTAGTTTTCAGTCCAATCTGCCAGTATATTACAGCATTCTTATCTATACCAACTAGTTAGGGGCAGTAACTAGTCTTAGATAATAGGAAATCAACCCACACGAATGAGTACGGCATTATGAAACAAAGATTGTTCGTCTTTAGGTATCAGTATAGTACCTCAAGGTCTGTGGAAAATGTTCTTTTACGTCATCCAATGCTTATTCTACTACTACGATGTTGCCTATCTCATTGAGGTAGACAACAATGAATAACTGTAGCAATGTTTCTCTGCAGCCATCAAGCGATTCTTTTAAAGTCGCTTCACTAGCGATAATGATATATCTATGAACTTTTAACATTTTAATACAATAATTATGTTATTAGAAGCATGAGCCAATAGCAAAATGTATTCTTTTACGTTGAGCAGCAACTCGTTATTAAATTTTCTCTATAAAGAATAAAAATTGTTCAACGAAAATTTAATTGCTTATTACTCTCAATGCAATAAACATTTGTACAAAATTTGGTTTATAAAATACATACGATAAGGTACCCAAAAATAACCGGAATGCAGCGCTAGTGGTGGACCTTGCTTAGCACGCATTCCTACCACTAGATGCTCGCGACGCAACTTGTTCTACGTTAGGTACAGTCTGTTCTTTGGCCGAATAAAATTGTGTTTTGTTAAAGTGCATTTTCTGTTCAAGCATTTTCGTTTGCTTTTTCGTAATGTTGGACGTAAGTGAACAGCGTGCGGCTGTGAAATTTTGCTTTCTGCTCGGAAAAAATTCTGCAGAAACAACTTCAATGTTGCTAACAGCTTACGAGGATGACGCTATGGACACAAAAAAGATGACATGTCAATTGATAGCAAATCTCGTTCTTCATCAATCAACTTCCAGAAAGGATGAAAATGTCTATAAAGTTCGTGCAATTAGAGTCGCCGCGAAGTTCATGCCCTGTATTTTGGCTAATGATTGAACACAGCGTCTAGTGGAAAGGTACCGTGCTTTGATAAGCCATCTCCAAATCTTCTTGGTGATACGATTACGACCCTGAAACAGTCAAGCCTGTGTAAGACTTCATCGTCGCCTCCTCCAAAAAATGCGCGCTAAGTGGAGTCAAATATCAAGACCATGCTCATTTGTGTTTTTGATGTGAGAGAGATTGAGAATTCTGAATTTGTACCATCCGATCAGACAGTTAATCAGGCATTCTATTTGGAGGTTCTAGAGAGACTGCGTAACAGTGTGCATCGAAAAACACCTGATTTGTGGCAGACGGGGAAATTGTTTTCCACCATGATAACCCACCTGCTCATACAACCTTATCAATTCGCAGTTCTTGGCTAAAAACAGCATGAATCCTTTGCCTCACGTTCCCTACTCACCTCACCTCTTTCCGTGTGACTTTCTTGTTTTCACGAATGAAGAGAGACATGAAAGGACATCGTTTTAGCGACATGGAAGAGGTGAAGAAAATACTACACAGCGCCTCGCAGCCATACAGAGAAACGAGTTCGAAATATGTTTCCAACAATCGATTAGGCAAGTGTATGAAGTCAAATGGAGAGTATATTTAAGGTGTTAAGGTTTTTTGTAAAAGAAAATAAAATACAGGTTTTTATAGAAAAATTTCGGTTATTTTTGGGTACTCCTCGTGTTTCTGCTGAGCGATTCGTATTTCTGTATCACATATTGTATATGTGAGGCTAATAAGATAAGAATATAGTTAATAAAAAATTGTTTTGAAATAGTGCAATAAGAAAATGAAGAGATGAAAATGTGTTTCAATATTATTAGCGATGAAGTTTTCTAGTTTACAGAATTACATTTTAAGGCATGAGTCTCCATTTTCGCTAAAAACTTGAGGATGAGATATGAGGTGTACACATTTTATTACATTGCTTTTGCTGCCATTATTCTTCTATTAATGTTTCATACACTGTATTTCTATTTCAAAAACAGCCTTTTACGTAAGTGTGAGTGGAGTGTTCAAATGTCTACTTATTTTTTAAAGTATTAAACACTGAAATCTCGCCTGTAAAACAAATTTCGGGTGACAACACTTCTTCTAAAACCCATCTCTTCGCTTGGTCGCGCAATTTAAATTAAACATGGTGATATGCCCACCAAACATGCTGTACGATCAGAACCATTAAAAACTCTAGTACATTTTGAATAATCGAACCATGAAGGATATATCCATCGAATGCATACAATTACATTTTATACAAAGAATAGTGTATGTTCAAAAAATGCACGGGTCAATTGATAATCGTCACCAATATCTTCTTGAACGGCAAACTCAACAGTAATCATGGTTGTCCTATCTCAAAGGAAGTCAAAATATTTTCTTCGACAGGTAACACAACAGGCCATAATTTTTTACGATTCGAAGGGAATAATTTTCATAGACTAATTAATAAGAGGCCGAGCAGTTCATAATAATAATAATACTATTATAATATATAACTTATTATAGCTGCCCCTATTCATCATAACGACGTGCCTTCTTAGATCAGTCAAATTAGTCATGAATTATTGGATTAATTGAAATTTGGGGTTGTACCTCATCCACCCTATTCTCCGGAACTAGGCTAGACTTTCATTTGTACCTCAAACTCAAGCTTTTCTTTGCCACAATAGCTAAACAGTATTTCGAGGACCTTGGGAACGATCATTATAAAAATGACATAAAGCATGGATCGTAAAAAGGAATATATTGAAAAATAGGAACAATTAATGTTAGTTATCTTCATTTCCAGATATTTCTATAAAGGTATAATTGTATTTAAAATATGGAGATGCGATGGTGGAGATAAGATATTTTGTAGAAGTTTGGTAGGTATGCTCCTATCTACTCCAATTGAGCAATATGTAGCGTTTTTTATCTTGTAGATACATACATTTTTTTTCCCACTGAGTATTGTAAATTTATAACTACATAAATATTTTTAAACTAACAAAATTATACCAAGCACACTTGATATAAATCCACGTATTTCATGTGTACATAAGTAGTACAAACACTGGCTTCATTGTTACATTGCTGCAAAAGCTTAACCCTGTAATAAATGCATAACTTATCACTCTAATATTATTTAACTATATTCACAATTTCATAATTTTTTATCTAGACTTAAATGTAAACGATTAATTTAAAAAAATGTGTCCACGATATTAACGTACAAAATATAAATAAGTTAAAAAATATGTAAAAGAGCGCAATAATATACAAGAATGTTGCATAATGAGAAAAATACTAAGTTATACTTAATAAATTCCGCTTTCTGCACTAAAACATTAAATTGTACTTTTTGGCGTTACTTTGAGGGTCTGAACTTTTAAGAATATTTTCTTGCACGAATGTAGAGATCGATATTCATATAAAAATATTGGTTTATTTGGCGACATATGTTATATGCTGCATCTGTTGTATGGTATATGCACTATATACGAGGGTAGTTTGACAAGTAGTGAGAATGGAAAAGAAAAACGAATTTTTTAAATACAAAATAATGTTTATTTTTCAATATATTCTCCTAAAAGAGCAATACATTTATTCCAACGGTGCTTCAATGCCCTTATGCCATCTATAAAATGCGATTCCGGAAGGCTTGCAAAATACTCATTTACGAAGATGATAAGCTCGTCGTTAGACAAAAATTTCGTTCCACCTAGTACCGTTTTCAATTTTTGAAAAAGGTGGAAGCCAGAATGGGCTATATCCGGCGAATAAGGGGCATGCGGTACTAATTGGAAATGCAACTCGTGGATTTTGGACATCGCAACTGTGCTGGTGTGCGAGGGAGCGTTATCTTGGTGAAACAGAATCTTTTTCTTTTCCATTCCTGGCCGTTTAGCACGAATCTTAACATTTAATTTTTGTAGAAGCTCTGCATAATATTGTCCGTTTATTGTGGCACCTTTCTGAAGGTAATCAATGAGCAAAATGCCCTTTGAATCCCAAAAAATTGATGCCATCACCTTGTTTGCCGATAAAGTGGTTTTCGCTTTCTTTGGAGGTGCAGAACCACGTTCTAACCATTGTTTCGACTGTTGTTTAGTTTCGGCCGTACTGTAGTGTATCCAAGTTTCATCGCAAGTAACAAATCGTCTACAAAAATTAACCGGATTCCGCTTATAAAGGTCCAAACACTCATTGGAAATGCGTGTGAACTTTTGATCAGTCGTAAGCAATCGCGGGACCCGTCTTGCTGAAAGCTTGGAAAGGCCCAATTTTTTCGTTAAAATGTGGTGTACGCGTTCTATTGAAACGTTTACCATGTCTGCTATCTCTCTCACTTTGAGTCGTTGATCTTGCGTAATAATATTATGGATTTTTATAATCATTTCCTTAGAAGTCACGATTTTGGATAGTCCAGAGCGCGCTTCATCAACACAACTTGTTCTACCACGTTTAAATTCATTTACCCATCTACTTATTGTAGCGGATGATGGAGTAGATTCACCTAATGTTCCCCGTATCTCATCTTTTATTTCGGTAGCTTTCATACCCTTAATTACGTAGTATTTAATCACCGCACAATACTCTGCTTTTTCCATTTTAACAAAACGACGTGTTGTTTCTTTTTCAATCAGCTGTCAAAAATAAACTAATCAACCGATTTATCTAAATATCGAAATGTAAACATATAAATAGGCAATCTAAATTACAGTGCACTTGTTTTACCAATTAGAGCGCCACCTATGTGTCATTCTCACTACTACTATCCTCGTACAAGTCTCCATATCTTAATTTAAATAGCTGCAGTTTGTTAACTACATAATCAAATAGCAGCGTTGTCTAAAAATTAATTACATCTTCGTATTTCCATTGGATTCGGAGAAAATTTCCTATAATGAACTCTATAGTATTCGTAAATATATATATATATGTATATATAGAGCAGCTCTTCAGGCCTTGAGGCCCATGGCTTCGATTTTTTGTACAATCTCCCTCCATTTTTTCCTGTCCCTTGTTTTGCTTTCCCAGTCCGGTATTTCCAGCGTTCGTATATCAGCCTTTACCTCCTCCAGCCATTTCTTCTTTGGTGTTCCTCTCCTGCGTTTACCACCCTCGCCCAGTACTAATACTTTTCTCACATGTCTGTGCATAGGCATTATATATATATGGCCCAACCAGCTTGCTCATCGGGCTCGGATTTTGTGGATTATACTTGGTTGCCTATACAGCTCCATCACTTCTTGGTTTGTTTTCCCTCTCCATGTACCGTCTTCGTTTTTCGTGACACCATATATCTTACGCAATATGTTTCTTTCCCATCTTTCCAATTTTTGTGTGTTTTTTAGGCTTAGAATCCACGTTTCACTACCGTACATCACCGATGGTTGGATTACTGTCTTATATATTCTTTCCTTTGTTTTTCTGGATATGAGTTTGGATCTCATCATGTTATTTAGTGCTCCCATGGCTTTTCTACCCTTTAACATTCTCCTCTCTATCTTAACATCTTCATCAGCTCTATTTGTAATCGTCACGCCCAAGTAATCAAATTCACTTACTTTCTCAAAAAGGTACTCTTTATTTCCCTTGTTTTTAATCCTTATTTTCTCTTCACTTGACTTTTCTTTTGCTTTCATTTCCCAGTATTTAGTTTTTTCTTCATTTATATATAATCCATATTTGTTTGCGGTTACTTCGATATGCCTAAACATTTTTTCTAGCTCTCCTCTTGATCTTGTGATTAGTGCCAGATCGTCTGCAAAAGCGATGACTTGTTGTCTTCTGTGGTATATGATTCCTTCAGTCTGTATACCACTCTTTCTCAGTATGGCCTCTAGTGTGAGATTGAACAGTGTTGTAGACAGCGGGTCCCCCTGTCTTAGGCCTTTTCTTACTGCGAACATCTTAGACAAGCCTCCTTCTAGCGCGACTCTGTTCCATGTTTCATCCAGTGTAATTTTTACCAATCTTATTAACTTAGTTGGAATTTTGAGTTGTTCCATTGCTTCGTACAGCTTCTGCCTTACTATAGAATCATAAGCTTGCTTGTAGTCTACAAGGAGAATGTGTAACCCGAGATTTTGCTCATAACTGTTGTGTAGTAATTGTTTCATTGTAAAAATTTGGTCTATAGTGGATCTTCCCTTTCTAAAACCCCCCTGATATTCGCCTATTACTTCATTTTCATATACACTTAATCTTTTCCTAACTAGCAGTGCAAAAACTTTGTACGTTACATCCAAGAGGGCTATTCCTCTATGGTTCTGGCAAAGAGTTTTGTCCCCTTTTTTATGCAACGGGCATATAACAGCATTTCCCCATTCTTCTGGTATTTTTTCTTGATTCCAAATTTTCCTCAATAAACCACAGATTCGTTTATGCAATTCTGGTCTTCCTCCTTTTAGCATTTCTGCAGAAATGCCATTTTCTCCTGGGCTTTTATTGTTTTTTAAATTTTTTATTATTTCCTCTATTTCCTGGTCTATTGTCTCCTCTATTTGGACCTCATTTAATTCCCTATACTGGTTAATTTCTGGCTGGTTTTCTAGGCTCTCGTCGGCACTTTCATGTGGGTTTAATAGCTCTTCGAAATAGTCGGCCCACCTGTCCAACTTGTTGGGCAAATCTCCTATCAGTGCTCCCTCCTTATTTTTGTAGAAACATGTATTTTTTGCCTGTCCAGTTTTATTTATCTTGACTTCCTGGTAAAAATTTCTGATATCCTTGTTAATCATGTGATTTTCTATACCTTGTAACTTCCTTTCCCAATAGGCCCGTTCGTTCTTTCTACAGATCTGTTTCACTTTCCTCTTTGCTTCTTCGTAGACTTTCCTGGTTTCCGGTGTGTTTATTTTGTTCATCTGAATCTTGGCTTTACTTCTCTTTTCTAGCTCTCTTTTGCACTCTACATCAAACCAGTCTTTGTCTTTCGATTTACTCGTCTTCCCCATCACTACCTCTGCCACTTCGGTCATTATTGCTCTTATTTGTGTCCATTCTGAGTGTGTCTCCTCCTCCTCGGCAGTACTGAGCAATCTTTCATTTATTTTTTGTTCGAAACTCTCTTTTATCTTGTCATCTTTTAATAGTTTTGTTTCGTATCTTTTAATTGACTTGTTTTGCCTCTTTTGCTGTTTTGGGACTTCTTGTTTCATCGTTACTACCACCATAAAATGGTCCGAGTTGCTATCCGCTCCTCTATAGCTTCTAACGTTTTTCACAGTTTTTGAATGTTTGCCTTCTATTAGCACATGGTCGATTTGATTTTCGGACTTTCCATCTGGGGAAATCCATGTTGTTTTATAGATATCTTTCCTTTCAAAATATGTGCTAAGTTTTGCTCCATTGCTAGACTGATAAGCAGTTTGCCATTTTCATTTGGGGTCTCATGTTTACTGCCTCCTCCTGTGATGTTTTTGTACACGTTTTCCCGGCCAATTTTTGCATTACAATCACCTAAAATCACTTTCACGTCGTATCTTGGTAAACTGTCTAAGAGTTCTTCTAATTGCTGATAGAAATCCAATTTTATATCCATATTTTTATCTTCACTTGGGGCATGTATATTAATTATTGTTATTTTCCGATATTTTCCTCTCAACCGCAACCAACACATTCTATCAGAGATTGGTTTAAATTCCACTACCGTGTGCTTCAATTCATCATCCAACAGAAAACCTGTACCCAAGAGCCTGTTTGAACCACCGCTATTAAAGAGCACCGAACTACCACATTTAGTTATACCAGTTTTGTTTCTTGAAGAGCAAGTAGGTGCAGTCTGTAGTTCTTCATAATATCAATCAAGTTTTTCACTCCTCCCTCTTCATATATACTTCTTACATTCCATGTTGCAATTTTTATTTGGTCTTTCCTTTGTTTATACTTGCTCATATCCTTGTTCTTTGCCATAGTCATTTCCATTTTACTCATCCCTATTCTTCCACCGGCCACTACATGTTTTTTGACGTGTACCGGGTCCTTGTAATCGCTCGGATTTTTTCCCTTTCTCTCTGTTGATCTTCTTGCTCTGCTGACCTCTCGCTATATGTTCTTGTTGCCTGCTTTATTTTACCCTTTAGTTCACGCTGTGGAACTGTTTCTATCTCCATTATTAAGTCATTTAATGTGTGGGATTTCCCATTTATTATTAGTTTATTGTATCTAATGAATGCATGGTTTCCCTTTTCCCTTTCTAGTTTCATCCATTTAATCAACTCTTGCCGTTGATGTAGAATATTCTTCGTATATGCCTCCTCAATCCACACTTCTTGATTTGTATCACGAAGTTTTTTTTTCATTTTTAATATTTCCCTTCTCATTTTGGTTTTTGTCAGTACAATCTGTACAGGTCTGCTCCTTCGCTCATCCCCTCTGCCTAATCTTCTTATGTCTTGTAGATCCCGCTCTTCGGCCAGTGGTATACCCAATGCATTTATCAACTCTACCACTTTTTTTGATAAGCAACGTTCAGATTCATGCTGATCTTCTTTTAGGCCATGGATGATAAGGTGCTTATTCATAACTTCACGTTCAATTATATTCATTTGTTCTTCCTGTATCGCAACTTGTTTTCTCAGTTGCTGGTTTTCCTTCTTTAATTCATCTATCGCCCTGAGACTTTTTTCTAATTTTGTCTCCACGCTATCGAGTTTGTCCAGTTTCTTGTCCATTTTCTCTAATTTTCTCAAGATCTCTTCCATTTTCTCTGCTGTTATGTCCTCCACCAATAATTCTCGATACGGCTCTGTTTCTGTATTGTTGGTGTCTATTTACTTTTTCACCGCGAAAAGAACGTTACCCGGATCGTCTCCTCAGAGGTCTCGTTCCTATCAGTGTTTATTAACCTCACTATTTCTTACTTGTATAATTTGATAACCTGATGCTATTTCTGTTTTTCTAACACTAACTACATTCTCATCTTCTAGCTATTACATCCCTTTTTATAACTGAACACTACTATTAGTCGCACTTGCTCGATACAGCCCAATTTTTGAGTTTTGTTTCGGAGCTCTGTTTCTACGCGTGTTTTCAGTTACGTTACCAGGACCGGACCTCATTCGTAAATATAGATTACTTTAAAACAAAAAAGGTACATTTTTCATAAAAAATATTGTGTCACATACACACAGGGAAATTTAGTCCATTTTATTTTTTATTAAAAGTATCTTTAATGTGACCAAATTGAGTTTATTGAACACGGATGGAAATCAAGAGATATCTATCTACACACAATCGTTTGTACATTACATGTTAAAAGGCATACGTAGGTCACCATCATTTATTTATTTTTATGTAAAACTATAAACCAAAACCTTTAACCCCTTGAAACCTTTTAAATATAAAGTTAAGTAAATAGAATGAAAATTGTGGCTACATGTAATTAGCAAATAAGGATTTATTTCTGTTTTATAGTAGTTTGTAAAGTTGCAGATATTGAATAAAAGTATGAATTCTCTTTAAAGAAATCAAAATACTATCTTCGAAAAAAAAAAGAAAATTCTATCTTAATAAAGCCAATAGAAATGAAAATTCTAGACTATTTGGAAAACAAAGAACTTATTACTTGAACCCAGAGTATCCTTCTCGTTAGATACTTTTCCAAATTGGAATTGATATTAGACATCGAAATATGGTTTATATTTTCCTGTATGTACATGTATTCACAATTTTTATAACATGCGTCGAATCAAATGTTTATAAAGAATTCAACCAACTGCTTCATAAATTTGCAACCTAGATTTTATATTTGCAACGTAAATTTTACATCGTAAATATTTATTCTTGAAGTCGAAGATCCAGGTTGTCAGTGCTGTATACTATGTAGTTAAATATACAAAATGAGACTCTAACAATAAGATATATTCCTTGTGTCTGTAAGAATTAGCCTCGAGTCTTTATAAATTATTTATCTTAACGTTTCGAGAAAGAAATGAATTTGATTCTACCCTTTTTAAATTTAAATAAAGGCGAGGCTTATTTTGTCGAATTGTTAGCATAAAATATACATAGTTTAAGGTTATTTCGTATTTATTACTTTCGAAGGCATTTTCGAAACTCTAAATTGCGTACACAGTACACAATTGGTTAAAAATTCAAAGATAATAAATGAGAATATCCCCTTGGGCAAATGTTTTGTAGTGTTGATAAATATATACATTAATATCAAATAAAAGCTTAAGTTAAATAAGCCAATACGGATTACGAAGAATATGTGCACATTTTTGATATAATGAAGGCTGAGGTAGTGTATATAAAAACTTGCCGTTGTATTCTAATTTCATTTTATTTATAGCTGTTATGTATGTAACATTGGCAACAAAAAAAAGCGTACGTTTATGGAACATAACAAGGCGTCATGCCTTCGCATGTATAAAATTTATAGTGAAGTGTTAAATAAAACAAACGTTATGTTATTTTTATACATAACGATTATGACAAGTGAAATTTGGTTTCCGGTTCTGATAGTTGATAGTTATAGTACCATAAATAAGGTATATAAACGAAAAATCATAAAATGCACAAATACGCAATTCATATATCCAATATTAATTTTTAAACTGAAATTTTGTCTGATATATAACAAACTTTTGGGGACAACACTTTTTCAAAAATCACATTGGATTACATAATTTGAGCGCTGTTATAAGCACCGAAGATGATTCTGTCGTAACTATTGGAAATTGATCAATCAAATTAATGATATTGTCTTGCCAATGACATGACTAGTTCCGTGAGCATACCACATCAATAGATACATTACATTTTAGATATAGAATTGAACGTGTCCAAGCTGTCAACAAGGTGGGTGTCACGATTCTTGAGTTACTGAAATAATAATGAGTAGGAAAATATGTCGGCTTGGATATTTTTGTCTTATCAACTACAGACAGATGAAATTTTTCTTTAAAAGCAGTAATTTATCATTGAGGAGCGGATCAACAAGTGGTCTCGATGTTTTATGAAAACACTTACTGCAAACGACGTCCGTTCACAAATTTTTTCAATGTTGGAATTGAGTCGAAGTCTGGTGGACTCGAGTCCGAACTTTAGGCTACATGAAGTAACACTTCCCCAACATATTCGCGCAGGTTTTCATTTACGACATTGACTATGTGCGGGTGAGCTTTGTCACGGAGAACGAGTCGTTCAACCTCGAGCAAATGAATATGCGGTTAAGGTTTTGAACGATTTAAAGATAAAACACTGCAGTCGTACTTTGTTCACATGGAACTTTGTCCATCATGATGATCCCGTGGTGATTATAATCAAATATCACCATTTGTTTCACCCTTGACTAAGCTCGTGAAAATCTTTTTGGTCATAGGAAACTTTCATCTCTCTATACGTTAGACCATAGTTTTAATTCCTAATTTACTTTTCATCAGCAGCAACAATTCGGTACAAAAATTGTTGACCTTCGACGTCAAATCTTCATTTCAGTGAGGTCTCAAGGTCCACGTGTTTCTACTTATGCTCAGCATTCAAACCATGAGGTATCTATCGCGCAGACTTGTTTAATTTATGCGGCAGAATTTTGAACTTTTGTTAATGATATTCCTATGTGAAATTTCCTCACAAATTATTGAACGATCTTTTTTCAGTACATTTCGTTCATCTGTTGTTGTTTTCGATCGTCTTGGTCTTGGGTCATGGTTTATGCTTAGATGATCTTCATGAAAACAATCAGGTCAAGGAGAAACGATACTACAGCCCGCTGTTTATTCACCACAAACATCACTTAAAGCACTGAGAATTTCTGTGGTGATTTTGCCACGTAAAATTTCTATGCTAATGTATAATCTTTGGGCCTCTATAGCCACAGTACCCGAGACTGATGTTTCCAATTCACATTATTAAAAAAAATTACACAATCAATGAAAGAGAAGTACGTGCTTCTTCCTCAAGCATTGAATTGCCACTGGGTAACTTTCACGATCGTTACATCATTAACTCTGCAGTGTTATCAGTTTGTTTGTTATTTATTTTGCGTTCCTCTTATAAACATGAAACTTAAAATACGATAGAGATCGGTTCCAATCCTTATAAATAAATAATAAAACGCAACTATAATTCAGAAAACGTTAATTGCGTATACGAAAGACACAACAGAAATTTACCAGCGTAGTTTTGTGTAAGGAAAAGGGACAGAAAACGCAAAACACATAATCAAGTAAATAACTGAAAAAGCAAACAAACATAGCATAGATTATAAGCAAGTTTATTATCGAATAAAAAGCAGTCAATTAACGATGGCAGTAATAAAGTTAGATATATTAAATAAGGTAAGAGGGATAATGCAAATGACTTTAAATAGGAGAAACAAAAGAGAGAAGAGAAACTCATAAGTTTTTTTTCCTTATTACACCGTTCTCACAGTCCTCGGTAGCTGGATAGTAGAGCATCCACCCGGTAAGCAGACGACTGCGGGTCGATTCCTCACCAAAGGGCATGATTTTTTTCATTCATTTCTGCCTTAATTAGAACGGTGTAATAAGCAAAAATTATTCAATAATGTACATCATGAAATGCGCGTAATTGTGTATATACACATGTGTATAGATACAATTGCATGTGCATTCAATAATAATACCTACTGCGAATTTTCAATTATGTGCTTCTATAACGAGATTTATTTTATGAGTAATTAAAGAATTGAATCTAACAGTTCTTGGTAACTTAATGGTAGAGTATCCGTTCGGTAAGCAGACGACTAGGGTTCGATTAAAGGACATGATTTTTCTTCATTAAATGCTGTCTGAATTAGAAGGGCATATTAAGCAGAAAATTGCCAGTTTTCATTCACTTACATCGTTAAATTCACGTGTATCAAGTCTATCTAATCTGCGAATTTTCAATTATGTCCTTCCATAATGAAATTTATAGCGTAGTTAAAGAATGTGTTCGCCTGGTAAGCGGTCGACTAGGTTTCGATTCCTCACTGAAGGGCATTATCTTTTTTCTTTTGATTAATTTCTGCCTTATTAAAACGGTATAAAAGAAAATTACGAATTAATTTAAATTACATTGTGAAATGTGCATAATTATATATATATATATATATATATATATATATATACCTGTGTATATATGCAATTTCATGTGCATACATTTAATACTATTAATATTGCTTAATTGAAAAGAAAGTTCAATTTTTCAAGGTGAATGGTTTAATGAAAATTAGAGAAACAGTTTCAAAATTATTCTGTTTCAAAATTAATTAAATTGTAAATCATTACCAGTGAAAGAGTATTTACCATATTTCACGAAAGATTAGTTCAATGGCAAATTGAAATTATATGTTTTAAGATTAATTTCAATCACGTTGAAGAGATTCTAGAAAATTTAATCAATTGTCAAAATTTAACCTTTTACACAAATTTATTGATTTTCTTTCTGCCTGTCTTATACCATAAATACTTGATTTACCTTTCGTAAGGAAGACCATTTATATTAGTGCTTTACAACCTTTAAATACAGAAGCAAAGCTTTCATACCACGTAATAAAATCTAAAAGTAGAAGATTTAGTCTTAACACTTGTAGAAAATTACATTAGTATAACAATTTCTAATAATAAATTAATGTATTTTAATGAATTAGTCACTAATTAATGTTAACTATGTTTTTAATACCCCGTATGAAATAAGAGTGGATTTACATTTATTGCAATCAAAATATAATGGCTCCTATATTGTCTTTCACTATTGATAATAATAAATGTTAATATATTCCAATTTTATTGAAATAATCGGAGGTTTCCAACTCCTTGAAAGACTTTTCACATTTTGAACGAGTATTTCTAAAAATTAACTAAAGTCAACTATGTATGTCGATCTTATTCGTTAAAAAAAGTAAATAAAGTATTAGAAATTATTTTTAAAAAAATTTAAGAATGAATATTTATAATTAATTAAATGTCAATCTTGAATTAAACCATGTTTTCCATATTGGAGCAAGTTTAAAAATTTCCTAGGAGTAATATTATATCTGCCAATCTCTTTATAGAATGCATTAAAAGGTCCTTGGGCGGCCCATTTTTCTTCGTCTATACTAATTTATTCACTGATATAACTTAATTAATTAATTATCTAACAAAGAGTTGAAATCGACTTTGTGTCCTGTCATGAGCATACCTTGCACTAAAGATAATGCAGCCGCTTTAATTCAAACCGTGTTACGGTATTCTCTACGGATATTTATTTTTCCATTCACTTGTCCGATGCATGAACTTTCCGCAAAATACTTCGAAGGAAATATACTCTTCGTTCTTTAAAAATTCATTTACATTTTTTTCTGTACTAACTATGATGTTAATGTTGTGATTCTGCAAAAATCGATTTCAATTAAATAAGAACGATAATTCAAAGCGAACACATGCCTATTAGATACATGACAAAACTTGATCATGGACAGCGCTTATCATCCGCTTGGAAACCGAAAATACTGGTCAACGTACAATAGATACCGACATACAAAAAACTAATCACGAATATATATTTTTGAACCAGATTTGGATAACAAAAATTGTAATAATGGAATAAACGTGTCCATTTTGTCGATTTCTAACGAAAAAATTCATTTTTCATTTATTTGATTGTAGAAGTTATGAATTAGTGTATCAAAATCTCAGGAGTTCGAAGACAACCAAATAATCGTCAGCTGAGCGATTTTGACACTAATCGTTGGACTACCTGAGGTTGGTATTACATTTCGTGAAATCGCACAAAGTAATAATGTCGAAAAGTTCAAAGGTACATTTAGAAAGTTCAGGAATGGTTTTCCTGTAGCCAAAGGCTAAATAATGCCGCAACCAGCAAGATAATTCTCGTCCTTATGGTGTATCTATTACATTGTTACATTACGATTCTTGCAAGAGGCTAACATTAATTTTCTTAATTGATCAGCTCGGTTATCAGACCATCGTCCACAGAATGTGTCTGGGATATGATAGGTCGAAAATTTGTTATGGTTTGTAACTCTCCAATGAACTCATAACAGCTACATGATGCCCTATGAGTTGTTTGGATGTTCCTTCCCAAGAGAATTGAAAGCATGTCCGAGCAGAAGAGAATGTATTCGTTTGGATGAAGCTGTAACTTATTATTAAATTGTCTCTATAAAGGAACGAATGTTTCAATAAAAAATTTAATAATTTAATATTCTTAACACAGTAAACATTTATACAAAATTTGGTGCAAAAATATATGGACGATTCATTTCTTTTGTCACACACGCACATAATATGTATATATATATGTCACATAGTATTTATTAATAAAACGCATTTTTCCTTAAAACAATTCGATATATAGGTATATTGCATGACCTAAAGCAATAATATAAAAACCAACGAAAGAAGTAAGCGATGGTGTTTCAAAATTTACTAAACTATAGTAGCAAAATAGCATCATTTATAATTATAGACGTTATATATTAAATATTCTTTTTTACATATTTCTATATGTAGTTAACTTAATGTAAAAAATACTTTTTTTACTAAAACGAAAGAGAAACAGATAAGATATTAACATATATAATATATATGAAAACCCGAACTGGAAGGTCAACAAATCTATCGATAATTGAGCGTCTAGAAACAGAATAACAATGGCAATCTGCGTGGTATGAAGATAAAATATTAGAAAATATTTCTAAAACTAAAGCTTATATTTCGAAAGATATGAAAAAAATAGTAGCTTCAAAAAACTTAATATTAGCTATATATAGAAAGTGGAAAGATTTCTAGGGATTTGGTATATTTTCAATCCAAAAAATAATAAAATGCGATGGTTTTAATTTAAAAAGTACATTGTCCAAAAAGAATATTGCAAATTTATTCTAGTAAATTATTAAAAAAAAAAGCATGTAGAAAATTAATATATGTATCTACAAAGTAATTTCTACACCCTTGGTGCATAGGATTCCTTTTTAATTAAGAACGGCATTTAGAAATTATTTATTTGTTTATTCCTTATTAATGTGACTTAGATTCAAGAATTTCAATAGGCTTATGGTATTTCTATATTCTTTAAAACTTGTACTTATTCATTATTATTTATCAAGATTGTGTCATGGTGTATCGTTATATAAAGAACTTTTAAATCTCTGAAAAATTTCAATCTCAAAATTAACTGTCGCTCCCCAGTGTTAAATAGTGTGTTATAATGGTTTCAAAATGTACTTGTAATCAAGAGTTTATTGTTGATTCATGCTTTGAAATTTTTCTAACATCCAATGCAAACCAAATTATTTTATAAGAGTAGGTTTTCCTCAATTCAATTTCTTATAGAGATACATACAAAGATATTTCACAGTACCTGTGTGACTAAACATAATATGAAATAATTACTCCGCTTGTTGATAAATATTCTCTTAATTCTGCATATTTTAAGCCGTTTTTCGATTTTATTTATATTATTTGATATATATTCAAAGCTAAACTTTGAATTTCGATATGAAGTAAATAAAAGAAGATATAAAGTAGGACGAAGTGCACTCCCGTAAACTACACTATACAATACCATTTTAAATTAAAAAATTAGTTAAAACAGTTAATAAAAAATATCTCTGTTAGATAAGACTAATAATTAATGAATCTGGTGTGTAAATATTTTCTTGCAATTGATAATAGACATTCATAAGTCAATCATTGTTTAGTACCTGTGATTGGATCTCCTAAAGGCATTAAAACAATGTTATTTACTTTTTCCAAAGTCTGCTCACACCTTACGCCTCTTGTAAAACTATATTTATCTCTCTCTCTTCTTGGAGCGTGTCTCTGTTCTCAGTCCAGCTTTCAAAAAAGCGTCGTCTTCCGCAGAGTCCTGATATTGGCAAGCTGCGTTCTCCACTTTATCCCATTCTGGCTAAGTGTGTATTGGAGTTCACTGCGGAACTGTATAAGGTTTATCTCACTGTGGTGGTGGTCTATCCAGTCCAGTACGTTATGGATCAATCCCCTCGTCCTCGGCCCTCTCGTTTCATTTCACTGACGTTCTTACCACTTCGGTCGAGTGAACGCTGTAGCTTCAGCCTTTCCTTGTTTTTCCTAACTTCTCCTAAGATCTCGTAAACTCTCTTCCTTTTTGAGTCAGTAAATCGATAGGGGTTGCTCTCGCAAACAGTAGCTGGTTCAGAAATAGTACAATATGAAATTCCGATCCTGAGAGCGTTTGTACTAAAACCATCCGCTTCCTGTACTTCTTCTGCCGCAAGGCATCGAAATAATTCTCGTAATCTGTTGGTCCTCCTACATTGGCCATAAGTCGGCTCAGCATCGTTGTTATTCTAGCGGCTTTATCGCTCAATGACCAAATCTGTTCCCATGAAGTCTATATCCAGCCGTAATCCAAAGTACTTTACAGAGTCTTTAGTTGTTATTGTGTTCATCCTCACAATTATATCTATCTCCTTGGAGATTCTCCTCCTAGTCAGTAAGACAACTTCCGTCTTTTCTGTTGCCAGGGTCAGGCCGTATTTATCCATTCATGAAATCACTCTTCTCGTAACTTGGTTGGGTCGTCTCGCAATGACCGCCGCAATGTTACTGGCATATCCTATGAGATAGGATGAGCCAATGAGATAGGTATCATTCGGAACATCCCATCGTAGGCCGCATTCCTCAAGTCGGGAGCTTCCTGCAACTAAGGTAACGACGTACCATCTTATGTAGATAGGATGATGTGTTGAACCTGTTCTTTAAGACATCCAGGATCACATCCCATCTTGCTGAATTGAAGTTATTCCTCACGTCCAACGTTATCAGCGTAACCAATGGCCTCGAGTAGTGACTGCGCGGCCTCGAAGGCCTCTAGAACCAGTGCTACCGCACCAACCAGAGAATGTCTCTATCTAGAGCCGTATCAAAGTGGTGTGTAAGGCAGCGATTGTACATATTCCGAAATAAGTCCGGAAATACACGTGCTTCTGTCTTGAGGGCCTCCACTGAGATAATAGTTTTAATGGACACAATATAATTAGCGTTTCTATTTACTATTATTATAATGCTATATATTTTGGTTGAGGAAAAAATATGGTAAGTAAATGAAATTCAGCGTTATGCACAGAAACTAATCATTCTCATAAATTATGACATAACTACTACACAACATGGTGACTCCAATTCAAGTAAAAGACCATACCAAATTAATTAGAATAATAACTAATTAAATAAATTTATATTTTGTAAAAATTCCAATACTCTAAGTTTTGTTTCATAGTAACGACAATGATACTTGAAAAATTAAATATATTAAGACGGGAAACTAAGATTATTTGCCCTTAAGGATCAGCACAGTATTTCCAATCCTGTGAAAAACGTCTTTTGACGGAGATAGGCCCTAGAATAGGAAATTCTTTATTTCATAGCACAGACTTCTTTATTAAATGCCAGACTTACATCTATAATACAGCAAAGCGGTATCTTCTTCAACAGCATTGGTGGTATTGATTAATCTATTGACCTATTTCGTACTTCCATGCTTGTTCTTGTCGAACTGGTGGTTCAAGATAATACTTAGCTCTTCCAGTATAAATTTCAATACTTTCAGATAATTTTTTGAGACGATTTTGAGATTACTATAAGCAAATTTATCGGTCTATATGACGTGAGCTTCTTAGATTTCTTCCCAGACTTAGGAATCGCAAGGATAGATTCCACTTTCTATAAATTTGGGAAGTGATAGGTCTGAAACACAGCATTGAAAACAAAAGGAATATCTAACAGTTCTTCCGCCTGTGATTACATCAAAACTAAACTAAATATATTAATTTCATTAGAGATTACACCTTTCACTTCTCGAATTTTGACCATTTTTGTCATGATTTGAGAGATTAACTTTAAAATTTCCTCAAAATGTTCAGCAAACGATTCTGTTTTAGCTTTAGTTGTGAATTTAATTGCGAAGATCTTTTTAATTTCTGAGTGGTTCTCCAGAGTGAGTAATCACTTTCATCTGTTAGAGTGAGTAGATATCAATAAAAATATTTCTTGTTTTATTTTCGTAGACTAAAAATTAACCATATTTCCATATATTTACATGTTTGTACGCTTGTAAAATTTGTACGCTTGTAATGTCTAGCTTTTTTATATAAATTTTACATTTAAAAATATTAAAAATATGTTTTCCTAAACTCTGAATTTCCGAAATGGTATGAACTGCTACTAGATAATATAGAATAGCTATAGACACGCACAAATTTATATTACAACTCAACGAAAGTTCGCGCACTAGTAAAAATATTCTATTAAATTATATTAAGCAATAAAGAAGTTGGATCTTTATGAGAATCATATAGATTAAAACAATAGTTATTCTACCGTTTCAATATTTACGTTCTGTAGATATGTTTTAAATTACTGCATAATTTCAAAGTAAATTAACATAAATAAATTAACAATAATGCATTTAATCCATTTTTTACATGCAAAAGCCATTGCTCTAAGAAATTTCTGAGTACTTGAATAAAAAATATTTAATGAGGAATAATCGTAAACGGCTTTTAAAATATTAGCAATGCTAAGTCTTTTAACGTATTTACAGTCAAAACGACTGCGGAGGTTTTTTGCACATTTCGTTTGATTGATGTACTGCTTGATTCCCATATAATTTCAAAGTTACCAGTGAAACTTCTTTTGAATATGTTATTCTGTCAACCGGAAACTACAGACGATGATACAAGAGTATATACTTAAAATATAAAAACAATCATCTATAATAGTAAATAACAAAATATAGTAATTTAAACATACATAATAAGAAGAGAGATTTTTATGTAATCTGTATAACCAAGCAAACAATGACGAATGCAATAATTTTTAAACGTCGAATGGGGTTAATTTTCTGACAGGTGGCTTTGGAATTGAAACATGTTTGTAGTTTTTATAGTAATTTCAATAGTGAAAAATTAACGATTTAAAACTTGAATACAGATGCGTTATAAATTTTTTGATTAAACAAAGAAATGAAAAAAATTATTTATGAACTCATAATTTCTGTATATGCGAAGAATACTCTATTATATTATCAAAGAAACTTCTGGCAAAAAGCAATTTCGTTGAAATTAGGAATTACTAAGTTGTGTGATTTTCACAAAAGTCAGGAAATCATTGAATATAATTCAAAATCTGATAGGCCTCTCAAGACAAGAACAGAGTAAGAAAATTAAAGATTTGGTGTTGACGAATTGTAGAATTAACGTTTCCGTTGCTACTAGAGATGTTCCAACATCAGAAACAACAGAAAATTTTACATAAAGATTTTGGGATAAACGAAATGACAGCAAAATGGATTCCTAGGTTCCTCACGCTAAAACAAACACGTATCACAAATAGTCAACGTTACTAAGAAAAGCTAAAACGCTATTCAAAAAAAATTCATGACAACGGTTTCCTGGCATTGTGAAATATTCTGTGGGTTAAGCATATGGAAAAGAACACTACAATTACTGACTATATTTATAAAAACACCATAAAAATCTTAAAATGACATATCTGCGAAAAGAAATTTAGCCAAAAACAGTACTGTTCCATAATAATTCCATAGTGCAAAAAGGTCATAAAGCTCGACAAGTAATCGGGAAATATTGTTTCGAGAGAATGGGACATCCATCCTAAAGATAAGACAACCAATGATTACTGAATTTTCCCTATGTTCAGAAAATAATTCAAGTATGGAGATTTTTTTTTTGACGATGTGTTGCAGACGAGGAGATACCCAAGGACTGGCTAACATATCTGATAGTTCCGATTTACAAAAAGGGCGACAGAAAAAGTTGTAATAGTAATAGAGGCATATCATTATTAACTACAGCTATGAAAATACTAGAACAAATGTTAGATAGAAGAATAAGAACAGCAATCGAAAACCAACTAAACGAAAGTCAAACTGGATTTAGGAGCAGAAGGAGTGTACAAGATCATGTATTTAGCATAAAACAAATAATAGAAAAAGCAAGACAAAAAGAGAAAATAGTTTTTATGGCTTTCTTAGACCTAGAGAAAGCCTTTGACCGAATACCGAGAGAAAAAATATGGAAAATACTAAGAACATCTTGCAGTAATAAAATGGTGAGAATATTGAGATATATCTACAGGAACAATATCAATTCAGTGATAGCTAACAATACAACATCGCATCCTTTTGTGACAGAAACAGGAATCCGACAAGGAGGATGCTTGAGTCCATTATTGTTCATTACATTTATGGACGAGATAATGCACAGAGGAAAGCAGAAAATACACAATAGGGCATCTAAATTTTAAAAAATAAAAATTTCTGAAGGAGCTCTCGCAGACGATATACTGCTAATCGCAAAAAGTGAGACCGATTTATAACACAATATGGAGATATGGAATACAACACTAGAAGAAAACGGAATGAAATTAAGTACAACGAAAACCAAAGTAATGATAGGAGCCCGCAAAAAAGTATAAGAATCAAAATAGAAGGAAAAACGTTAGAACAAGTGAAGGCATGCCCATATTTAGGAGTAATAATCGATGAAACAGGATCACCGGAAGCAGATATTAACAAGAGAATCGAAAAGACAATAAGTTTATATCACGCAATGAACAACATTCTTATGAATAAAAAAGAAATATCCAGAGAAACCAAGTTGAAAATATTTAAAACAATATATAGACCCGTGTTAACGTTTGGCTGTTAATCGTGGACAATGAATCAACGAAAAAAAAGTAAAATACAAGCAGCAGAGATGAAGTATTTGAGAAGAGTTAGAGGAGTGACGAGAAAAGATAAAATAAGGAACGAAGTGATAAGAAAAGACCTAGAAATACAATCGATAGAAGAGTTTATACAACAAATACAGTTGAGATGGTGGGGACATCTGCAGCGTATGGAAGAAAAGAGACCAGTCAATCAAATATGGAGAAGACGAATACAGAAAAATAAGAAGTGGGGTGACCGAGGCAGACCTGGAATGACGTAATAGCAAGAAGTATTGAGAAGAAGGAAATGACAAAGAGAGAAGCAGAAGAATTGGCAAAGAACAGAAAGGAATGGTGAACATTCATACAAAGTTAAAGACAAAACAAGATATTGTGAAGGAAGAAAAACCCGACACCATTATGTGGTATAAGGATTAATGGATTATATATTATATATATATCCTACAAAAACGTACTCTACATAAGTTAACAGTTTTCCTTTATTCTTTTAAGTAAACATAAATTTGATTACAAAAGTCTTCGAAACAAACGAAATCCTTTTTAGTTAATAACATAATACATAGCTAAGCACCTTAAACAGAGAAATTATTGTCTTTATTACATGGACCACTGTATTTTGATGGAAAATTATCATAGCTTTCGTTCACCTAGGACAAGTATGTCAAACTCATTTTAAGTAGGAGCTATTTAATGCAACTGGTGAAATTTGCGCGGGCCACGTCGCACTTACAAATTTTCTTAAAACTATATTTCAAAGTGAAAATTCAGGAATACGGTAGAATAATTGAAACACATTATGTAATCAAGTAAATTTAGGATAATAATTTATAATATTGCTGTATCATTGCTTTCATTTAAATATTTTTTAATTTAATGCATTTACAAAACTAAAATTATTTTTTTATGCCGGAACCTTTCCAGCGGTTTCGTCCTACTAGATTTTAATCTCAATAATAGCAAATAGATGTTTATCAGGTAATCTTGATCTTTAATCCATTTTATTTGACTTCATGGACGAGAATAGTTGCTTACACAAGTACGTATTCTCAAAAAAGCCTACATAAGATTTGTGCAACAAACGTTTCCATTTCCGGATATTTTTCACTTAAAAAATATCTAAAATATATATATATATATATATATATATATATATATATATATATATTGGAAATTCCTACTTTTCGATATTTGTATTTTAAAACAGAATCATTTTTAAAATCAATTAATTCCAGTTGTATAGAAGTAGGAGCATTTTCAACTTCAAAGGAAGAAGGCTCAATAAAAAGAGAAAAAATTTTTTGTATCTCTCTGAAATCATTATAATGTTCGTCGATTTTACAATATTGTTAAAATGAATAACTTTGATTTTGTGTCTTTAACTGCTCACACATAGGAAAATAGGTCAAAACGTTTCTTTGTAAATGACTTTTAAACAAAATCAGTTTTTGTACAAAATGTAAATATTTGTTATTAATTGACCTTTGTCTTGCAATGTAATATTAAGATTATTCTGATCTGTATATCTGTTACAAGTGCTAGATCTTTTACCCACAAAGGATATTTTATGACTGATATATTTTCGTTTTTTTGCATCTTTCATTTCAAGAAATATAAGTATTTCCCTCAAAAGCAGATAGAAGTTTTTCAGAACTTTGAGACAGGATGTCCAACGAAGATAGTGTAAGGAAAATTTTTGGATTCGAATTCGGATTTTAAATTTTCACAGAACGAAGTAAATTAGGTTAAGTAGTCTCGATCGAATAAAGTTCACTGTATTTGTTATTGTTTCAAGTAGTTCGTTTATTTTTAATATTTTTAAATAGAGAACTTGTTGATGAATAAGGCAATGAAAAATCCTGATTTTCGGTTTATCTGGACATTTATCTTGTTATTTTCTTGCCAGTCTTGACATAAATCCTTTAGTTTCACCCGTCATCAATTTAGAGTCGCCAGTTGTTACAGAAGCAAGACTGTCGAGAAGGAGATTAAATTTTCCTAAAATGCTCCATACAACAACAAAAATATCTTTACCAGTAGTGATTCCATAAAGAGGGACAATTTCCAACAATTCTCGGTGAACCTCACATTATCCTCGCAAACACGAAGAGCAAACCGCAACTTGTGCAACATATTTCATATCCGTGCTTTCATCAATCGCAATTGAAAAGAACTGAACTTTGATAGATATTTCCTGTAGTTGTGAACTAAGGCTATCAGCTATTTCACGAAATCAATAAATCAATTTTTTTCCTTAAAAGTGCGAAAATTGTTCTTCGTGATTGCTGCTATAAAGACGCATAATATATGCTTTAGTAAGGTTTATTGATTTTTTGCAAATTAAGCACGTAATTTTATTGTTCGCCTCTACACAAAAATAGATCAACTCACACATTTCTTGAAATCTTCTTCCCTCGTCATCAATTTTTCGTTTTTTATTTAGCACTGAAAGTGACATCTTCTGTTAAAAAAACTAAAGTTTTAATTCCAAAAATTCGCATAAGTACAAAGGGTAGTAGGAAAGTTTTTGCAATATAGTTTTGTTTACTTAATTTTTTCAAAATAATTTCCTCTACACTCAGTACACCTCTCCATCCTCCGAAACCAATCTTTAAACCAGTTCTGCCAAGTTTCACTACCGACTTGGTTCTATAATTTTAATTGACTTTTCAATGTTTGCAATCGTCTCCTCGGTCGAAATATCACGGTTGGATAAACAATGTTTTAAACCTCTGTTTAACAAGTGTATTTCTTCTCGATTAAAAGTCTCGGATGAATTATAGACGATTAGTGTTTCTTTTATAGGATTTATATTAAACCTATTGTCTGATTGCGGACATATCTCTCTAAATTTTTTGCGAAAACCTTTAATTTTCTTATATAAATTATTGTTTGTGATTTCACCGATTTTCCTACAAAAATTACACTTCTCTTGAAATTTAGAATAATTTAAATTTTTTGTTAGTTTTAACTGTAACTCGCATAATTCTAGTTCTAATCTACTTCTTTTACTGTACAGATATTTCATTTCAAGTTTTAACCATCTCATTTCCTCATATAAAATGACTTTCCCATTTATTCTACAATTCGATGTTGCTTTTATTTTAATAAATTTGGAAAAAAATATTTCTATTTTTATACAGCTTCGAGAAATTAATATCTGGATTTAATAACTTAGCTTTACTGTATATCTTGTGAAACGTGTTCAACTCTTTTGACCGGGAAGTCATCTTGAAGATAGTTTTGATGGAGCCTGTGGTTGATTAACTTAATCACTTAAGGTTGATATGTAAACCCATTTTACATTACAGAATAAACAGAATACGAAAATTAATGTGGAAAGGGGTTATATATCGAAAAAAGTCGAAGTGATTAAAACAATAAGAAATTATTAGAGCATTTGAGTACGATCTTTTAAATCGTTCTCTTAGAAATGTCAGTTCGATTCGCTTTCTATTAATGCCTTAAACTCTAGATACCTTGCATAAGGAGAACTGTCTGCCATCGCGTATTGTGTTTAGATACTGCAAGGTGAGGGGAGAAAGACGAGGTATATGGTCTGAAATAGTCGCAAGGTAACGCTGGCGTCAAATTTGACTGAACGGCATCGATGAATATTATATATTCTCATCGGTAAAATATATATCGACGGACACATAAGCGTGTAATGTTGCAGACTGCGGAGTTACACAAGACCCTACAAATCTGTTCTGATAAATATATAGCTAATAATCTAGACATGTAAAGATGTTTCAAATTTCGCGGTTTTTTTAAAGAATAAATAAAACACATAATTTGCATTCACTTTTATTGATAATTGAAGTACCAGTTATGATATTTATATGCGAAAAATAATATCGGACAAATGGCCTTCTCTGGTAGCTCCACGGACATCCACTCTTTTGTTAAAATTTCGAGGCTCTATCTCACAAATGACACGAATAATTTCATATTTCACGGTAGGAATTTATTGTGGATTGTTTTTATTAACCTTACTCTTCACATAACCCCAAAGAAAATAGTCTAACGGTGTCAAATCACATGATCTTGGTGGCCAATTAACATCACCGTTTCTTGAGATTACGCGTCCGAGGAATTTTTCTCTCAATAAATCAATTGATTCGTGTACAAAGTGATGTGTAGCGCCATCCTGTTGAAACCACATATCCTCTAGATCAATATTCATTAATTCAAGTCACAAAAATTCGGTTGTCACCCGACGATATCGATCACTATTGACAGTTACAGCTTCACCAGCAGCATTTTCAAAGAAGTAAGGTCCAATTACACCACCTGACCTTAATGCACACCAAACAGTAATTCGTTTAGGATGCATAGGTTTCTCATGAATAATTCGTGGATTTTCCTCATCCCAGATATGGCAATTTTGTTTATTAGCATAACCACCAAGTTCAAATTGTGCCTTATTAGAAAACATTATTTTTTGAGAAAAATCAGCTGGTTGTTCATTGATGAAATTGACAAATGAACGACGTTTTAAATGATCTAATGGCTTCAGTTCCTGTGTTATTTGAACCCTATATGGCTTCAGAGCTAAATCCTTGTGTAAAATACGCCATGTTGTTGATCCACTAAGTGTAATTTGTTGTGAACGTCATCTAATTGACATTTCAAGATCTTCAGCAACACTGTCACGAACTAAGCCAATATTTTAATATAAAAGACCACTACGACTGTATTTTTCACTTTTTTGATCTTCCACGGAACCGGTCCCTTGAAATTTTTTAATAATTCGACCAATAGTGCTTCCAGATGGACGATTATGTAAACCATAAAATTCACTTAATTTTCTTAAAATTCTTTTCACAGAACGCTGATTTTCATAAAATAATTCAATAATTTGAAAGCGTTGTTGTACCGTGTAAGAAGTCATTTTTATAAATGTCATACATCTATATTTTATTTATTCTTAAAAAAGCCGCGCATTTTGAAACACCTTTACGTTGCAATAAATCAATAAAATAGACAAGAAAATATGCATAGGCGAGATTAATAAAACGAAATGTAAATTATAAAGAAATACTTAAAGTCTTTGTCACGCTTGTCATGAAACCTATTAGAGATGTACAGACAGACACTGTTCAATATTTGGATAGAGTTTTTTTTGATAGAAACGACCAATGTTTATCTTAGGTCAGCAGGGTCACATTAGCGACCCTCGGGCCACATGTGGCAGTGCTCATTAATACTTTTAGAGGGAAGCCATTACGATTGTGAATCAGTGTTTTGCGATATGACGCCACAATGAGGCTGTAGCAGGACGTAGGAGGCTGCTTGTTGCTGCATATTGAGACACGTACATACGTTATTCATTAGCAGTGAGAGCGTAAAATGCTTGCGATGGCATCGTGGCCGCGAAATGAGATAAGGGCAGTTTTTCGTTATAATTTCGTGCGTGGTTTAAAGTGACTGGGAGCTTGTTCATAAAAAAAAAACTTTTTTTATGGACTGCGCCGTCTTTGCTGCTGTCGTAGTATTTCTTCGCGGAAAATGTTGTTCACGTCACCTTATTACGCTTGTACATTACTCACTACAAACACCTCTTCAACATATACGACTCATGTACTTACAGGATGGCCGCGTTTATATAATATAATCAACAGATATAAATTAAATGAACACATTAATGTTTCGTGCATAAAATATTCGTATAAACCTAAAAATGGACTATTACGTAATCTGAAGAACTCTATCATACCCAAAGATTTAGAGATATATACTAGACATGTAAATATGTCGGCAGCATTGACAAAATATAAAACTAAAGCGCCATTCGAACACGAGTTACAAGGAGTTATCCCCGTTATGATGATTTCTTTATTTATGAATCTATTGTCGAAAAAATCATTTAATTACATATCCGAATAAGCAAAGTTCTTTACGGAGTCAGCCACAAGTGCATCTCGGCATTGAGCCTGTTCAATCGAACGCCGACACTAATCCGTCATGTGTGAATGCCAGCGCAGAATATGAAATTAAAAGCAAATGCAATATTACTTTTAATACAGAGGTTATGTATTCCTCGAATTCCTATGCATCTAAAGCGGCTTTCGTTTCAGCAACAAAAGATGAAAATCAACATTATTACATATGCCAAAATCATATAGGTGGTTTATATAGCAGGAATTGGAAAGGACGTTACGACGAACAAGATGAAACAAATATTATTAAATAATGTGATTGTATATATTTTTATTAATCAATAAAACAATTATTATATATTCTGTATTTTTACTACATATTATACATGAATAGTTTTATATAAGTTCCATAACTCGCACAAGGCCAGTGGATTCAGGTGCTTCGTGTAAGTTGGCCATTCGAAGCGATTATTAAATACCTCGGTGTTTGGAAATACTTCACTATTAGTTGTAATGATTACCGGCGTTTTGTCGATCTGTACATGTGTTTGATATTTTATATTTGCCATCAATGGATCCCCTGCTAATAACATTTTGCATGTATCAAGGGCTGAAGGTTCAAGGTTAGGCTCATCCCACACCAACACTCTTCTATCAACGCAATCTTGCAAAGGGAATTGATTGTATTTATTAAAATTTGAAATTTGACCTTTACAAGACATAACATGTTTTTCCCGCATTACTTGGAGTGCGTATCTGAATGCAATTTTTTTTCCATTTTCTTATCTAATATTTTATACAGTATGTCTAAAAAATTATGAACACTTTCGTTGTCATAATTATACTGAAAAGCAATCAAAGCTTTCAATTGCTGGGTGGATTCCTCCACAGTATAATAATAATCAAAAATATGCCCTGAAGTACAATCGAACAAGGATCTAAATACACAAATAAAATTCAATTAATTCGTTTATCGATTTGTTACAAATTTGCGATATGTTTCAAGTTATCGTTATCTAACCATTGGATTGTTTTACACGAACTTAATAAGGGACATACCGGATGTTTTTTGAAAAATTCGCGTATTCGCGAAATTTCTTTTTCCTGCTGATTTGCATATGGTTTAGTATACCTTCTTTTACGTTCGTTATTAAATGAACTAGGTGTTGATACCGTTCCGGAATCAACGATGTCGCGACAAACTGCACAGATTTCGTCATCTTCGTCCATAATTGTTCTTTGCTCACCGTCTTCGCTTCCTTACATGGAATTAATTTCATCTGCACTAGGAACTTTCCATCGGGTGCCGGCGAGGAAATAATAGAGAAACTGTCTGGGGTATATGAACAAATATACTCCGACAGATTGGAAATACTCTGTAAGGGAAATATTCATTATATATTTATCCAATGAATAATATTTATATAACATATATTCTGCTTATCTCGTCCAACTAAATCCGTCCAAACTGCTCTTCATCGACGGGGGACGAAAGGCAGTCCCTGAAGGCAGGTCTAGCGATAGGTGCCGCCGGTCCAACTGCAGTCCTGGAAGATGTGCAAATGTCGCCAGTTTGGGTTTGAGTCGTGATAAGAGATGATGAGCATTTGTCCGTAGTATTTTCGTTTTCCAATAGCATTAGCATATTCAATGCTGAGCTCCACATCTCTGACGAGAAGGATGTCGTGGCGTATTCTTCTTCGGAGATTTGTTCAGAGTACGGCGTCCACGAATCTGTTTCGTCTGGCTTCTTGCACCCGTTGTTCATCAATTTCTTCAAAATCTTCAGTAAGGGCAGAATTTGATGACCAAAATGTAGAATCAATTTCTTCGAAGTGGCTGTCAATGCCGTCCAGAAATTTAGAGGAGTGGGCCATAACGTTTGTATAATTTCAACAATTTCTTGTGGTAATATTTCAGAGGAACTCATAATAAAAATCTTTTGTTCTTAAATATATAATATTTTTACGAATGTGTAGGTAAATTATATATACGCCGTCGTTCGTTATACGCTTGTAGACACGGCGGACAGTCAATTACTGGTTTAAAAGTGACTAACCGATACCTACATCTAGAACACTTTGGTGGAGCGCCAAAATCGCGCGCAATCACCAGGTCTATTGGTATATTCCAGTAAGCAATCATATGATAATCTCCTTTGTCAAGATAGTCAATTGGATGAACATGTTCGCCGCAAGACCAACACAATTTCCTAGTGAACTCGGTACCAAACTCGTTTCTAGTCCCGGTGTAGTCAGGAGGCACTTCAAACTGATATTCAAAATTATTCTCTAAACTACGCAAAAAGACGGTGATTAATTGCTTCACCTTGCTGTGCCACGTATTAATATGTTCGCGTAGACATAAAAATTCTCTTACAGTAGGCCCACTCTCATGAGTAAGTCGAAACCGATCAACAAAAGGACTACCCGAAAAATTAAATCTTAAAAATGACATTTGACTGATTCTCAATATAAAATCGATTGTTTATATATACCTTCAGTCACGTATTCACGACCACTTTCACATTATTTATATTTTGTAATTGCTATTTACATTTTGTATTTACATAATTAGGTAATTATAAAATTTTTCATTGGATTGTGCATATCCTATTTGCGCATATCATATTAGATAATTCATTTACATAAATCAGTAATTATGCATTAATTTACGCTTATACTGTTAGGTAATTCATGACGTCACGCGTCTAAATTAAAGTGACTGGGAGTTTATCCATAAAAAAGCCCGCGGTCGTCGTCGTCGGCGAGGATAAAAAAAAGTGTCTTTTTTTGCCGGCGCAGCAGGCTCGTGGTTGGGTGATGTTTGTCCACATCGCGCAACAATATTCAGGTGATATAGAGAATTCCAAAGGCGAAATTTAACTGCGGAGGATGATGAGAGGCCGGAAAGACCACGAACGTCAGTTACAGAGGAAAACGTTACTACTGTGAGGAAAATGCTTGACTTATACAGGCGAGCGACCTACCACAGATAGAGGGCACTTCAATCCTAAATGCACCAGCAATTCGTTCGATTCTGCATAATCATTTACACGTGAAGAAACTTTGTTCTCTCTGGGTGCCGCATCGACTGACTGAAGAGCAGATGACACGACGTGTGGCTTGGTGCCGGGTGATGCTAGAAAAGTTTAATAAGGGATAATCTCGGTATGTGAACAACATCGTGACAGGTGACGGCTGTACTATTACGATGTGCCGACCAAAGCTCAAA
This sequence comes from Dermolepida albohirtum, assembly GCA_031893035.1. NCBI lineage: Eukaryota > Metazoa > Arthropoda > Insecta > Coleoptera > Scarabaeidae > Dermolepida > Dermolepida albohirtum. Next base: position 92,063 of record JAVIWB010000149.1, on the reverse strand, counting down.
ACAAAGTTTGGGTCATTGATGATGAGGACATACCCGTAGTTGTCAGAAAACCCCGATCTGTAAAGAAGAAAATGATAACTGTATTTTTCAAATCGAGTGGAATTGTGGAACGCGTTGTTTTGGACACAGAAGAGAGTCACAGCTAAGTGGTATACTAAAGTCATTGGACCTATGAAGAACCTGCAGCCAAAGTCAAGAATGGACAGCTGGTCCCTCCATCACGATAATGCTCCAGTTCACCACGCCGAATATTTGACCACGACAGGATTACAACTTCTCGAGCACCCTCCCTACAGTCCAGATCTTGCTCCCGACGATTTTGCACTGTTCCCTCATCTGAAAATGAAGCTCAAAGGGGGGGGCGGTTTTTCAGTGATGAGGGCATTCTGCGGGCTTGGGATAACGAGTGTGCTTTAGAGAAGCTTGTAAAATCTAAATTAAACAAAACTTACAAGAACACAAACAAAAGTTAGTTAAACGTGAATGAAACTCGAATAAAAGTCTCAGGTCGAAAGACTGTTTATTTAAAAGTAGATAAAGGGAACAAGTTAGTAAAAGAAGTGATTATTTTCAAAGAGTGAGAAACTAAATTTTAGAAGGTCCATATGTTAAATTTACGAAAAATCCATTACAAAAAATGATTAGGGACATAAAAACTCGTTAAAAAATTAGTTAATAACCCCGAACGAGTATTATAGATTAAGTGTAAGTAATCCATTGATCTCTAGACTGTACTGTTTACCTAAACACGTAAACCAGCCAACTCAATGAGACCAATTGTCTCAGGGATCAACTACGTACTTAATTTCAAAGTGTTTAGCGAATGAATACAAAAATTTTTCCGAAAAACTTGAAAGCTTGTCAGTTACTAATTCAATAGAATTTATTGAAAGGATTAAAGATCGTGAATTAGAAGGCGGGGAAATTTTAGTATCATTCGACGTAACGTCATTGTTTTCTTCGGTACTGGTTCCCGACATTTTAGAAGAATTTCTTTATAAACATAATATTTAACTAGAAAAAATAAAGACATATTCCTTTATTTTTTTCCGTTAAATTTTATTTTTATAAAGAAATTCTTCTAAGTATTTTAAAATTTCTGGAATCGGTACCGAAAGAAACAATGACGTTATGTTGAATGATATTAAAATTTCCCCGTCTTCTAGTTCGCAATCTTTAATCCGATTAACAACCCTTTGCGTTTCCCAAAACTGTTTTCAATTCGAAGATAAGTTCTATGAACAAAAGCAGGGAACTGCAATGGGCAATTATTTTCCTCTCTTTATAGCGGACTTATTCATGAGTAATTTTGAAGTTGAATTTAAACATAAGGCTAAATATTTTCCAAGAATTTGGATCAGATATATAGATCACATTTTCTCGATTTTTAATACACATAAATGTAACTTAGCCGATTTCGTCAAGCAATTAAATTCAAAATTCCCCACGAATAAATTTACCGTAGAAAAATAAAACAATGACACTTTACCTTTTTTAGACACCCTAGTAATTAGGAATAATTTTAGAATAGAAATTGATATTTTGTGAAAAGAAACTACTGTCAATAGATTCAACATGACGAACTCAAATCGTCGCTAAATATTTTCCAAGAATTTGGATCAGATATATAGATCACATTTTCTCGATTTTTAATACACATAAATGTAACTTAGCCGATTTCGTCAAGCAATTAAATTCAAAATTCCACTTTACCTTTTTTAGACACCCTAGTAATTAGGAATAATTTTAGAATAGAAATTGATATTTTGTGAAAAGAAACTACTGTCAATAGATTCAACATGACGAACTCAAATCGTCGCTACCAAGATTTTCTCGATTTTTAATAAATAACTTAGCCGATTTCGTCAGAAAAATAAAACAATGACACTTTACCTTTTTTAGACACCCTAGTAATTAGGAATAATTTTAGAATAGAAATTGATATTTTGTGAAAAGAAACTACTGTCAATAGATTCAACATGACGAACTCAAATCGTCGCATGCGACAAAAGATGTCTTCTTTCAGTTTTCTTATCAATAGTATGCTTATTTCCCCACTACCAAAAGTAAGATACGAAGAAGTAAACTTTATTAAAAATATCGGGAGATACATTAGTTTTGATTCGGAAATAATCAATGGACTAATTAGGAAGGGTAATATAAGAAAAATAATCCAAGATACCACATGTCTGTCACCTCAAAGCAATCGAGACACGCGATTTATACGTTTACCTTTTCACGATTTGACAAAAAATTTAAATAGTGTTTTTACGAGGCTGTTTTCAAGTTACTTTTTGGTCCACTAACTCCATCAAATCCCTTTTAGAAAATGCAAAAGACAAAGTCGAGGACAACAAAAAATCGGGAATTTACGGAATTAAATGTCTAGATTGCGATAAACAATACATCGGCCAAACAAAATGAGCGAGAGAAATCTGATACAAAGAACATATTGCTCACATCAAATTCAATCATTTAGCGAAACATATGTTGGAAAATAATTTGGTAAAGAATCTGTGTAGTTATCGTGAATTAGATACGTATGAAAATATTTACATTTTGAAGAATAAAGGCCATGTGTTGAACATGTGTTCAACACATGGCCTTTATTCTTCAAAATGTACATATTTTGGGGCCTACCCGTAACTCATCTCTCTTTGACCTCTTATACAAGAGACAAGGTAGGGTGTTGTAAACGCATGCAGGTATCTTTTTTTATGATAGATTAAGACTAGAATACAATTTTCTTTAAAAATTATGTGAAACGAACACACAGTGTGCGTTTTGGCTTTCGACGGTATATTTCGTGTATGGAATTTGTTTCGTGCTAATTTTTGCCGTAGGTTTCCAGGAGCGATAGTATTTAATTATCTGCTCGTGATGACACGAATACGAAAATGTGGAAAGGGGTTATATATCAACTTTGAATGATTAAGTTAATCAACCACGGGCACCATCGAAATTACCTAATAATGTCTTATTGACCAAATAATGCGAACAGAATCCATATTCTGGGACTAATAGGAAAAAGAATCTTTCTTAGTCGTACGTTAGGAATACAATGCATACACTCACACTGTTTAAATTGATATATTGACAAGCTGGGTTCCTGTTCAGTGCATACGAACACGTTAAGAATGTCCTCTGGTGACGAAAAAAATGTATTATAAGCAAGGATACACTTTTGATAACTGCATAAATAGATCACTTAATAAGAATTGACACTCTATTATGCAGACAATATTGATACAATTTATATATAAATATATACAGTCTTTACAAATGTTTATTGAATTATTTTTTATTTTATAGAAGAAGACAAGGCTTTTAATTAGAAATATAACTATACCTCTAATAAACGAATATTATATAATATTGGATCGTTACGAATAAATGAAGGGCGCTAATAAAGTTCATATTCTGACAACAATCGGCGTACAGATTAATCAAACTAGGTTAGCATAACAATAAGACTGAAAAATTAAGTCATTTATTTTCACCAAAAATTAAATTTATTCTGAAGGCACTACTGGACTGTTTAGATTTTTATTTCGAGATGAAAGCATTATGTTCACCTTTTTACCATTATAATTGCTTCTAAACATTTATTTGAATGGTTTTCTGCTTTCGCCTTTTCAACCATTGTATTCGCTCATAAATAGTTATCTGAATGGTGCCCTGATTTTATATCTTCATCAAATTATGATAGATCTGTCGAAAACATAACTTCGTGACACAAAATTGAAACATTACTCATATCTTCATTGAAATATTTTCCCAGATTATTTAAATTAACGAATCTTTTTTCACGTCATTCTCCAAAGAGTTAGATTTAATGAATAATTTAAGAAACAATGCTCTTTATGTATTCATTATTTAAATCCATGTTTAACAGAAATGTCTACATTTAAATTGATATTTTAGCAAAAATATCTACATTAATCAGAAATCCATAATTACATTTTATGCAACAGATAACCGTAACTTTTTTTAATACTAGGCTCCTATATCTACAAAATTATTTGAGAAACAAAGACACATTTTCTAAATTTATTCTCTGGCGTATTTAATCTTTTAGAATTTATTCAAATTCGTGAAAATAGTAGAACTCAACTTGGTTTTTCGCTTATGTATTTATGTATTGTACACCAAATTTAACGCAGGATTGCACACAAATTGATCAAACTTCTGTAAATCTCTACAAGCTCAGAATAAAAGTTAAAATTAAAATTATTTTGAATGCGGTTGGGTTTAACGAAATTAATTTAGTTTGCATAACTTTTAACTAATAAATAATATGCATCGAAACGTAATTCGTAAAGCTATTTAAGTCCACATTAGCGAAAGATCGCTTAATATGAATTAAGCACTACAATTTAATTTAATACTTCAGAGGTTTACTTGCAATCTGTGACACGGACCAATATTGTCATACAGAGCAAATATATTGATCTAAATGTGCAAATCTACTTCGGTTTGCGGTCTGATTTCTCTGCAAATAATTGTACGTCAGTAGGTCACAGCATTTCATTCAACATATTAATTCCATCATGCAATTTCTCCAGAGTAATAATGTCCAGAATAAAATAGTTTTATGTTCTTCCAATTCCTATATTACATGCACTGAAGTTTATGATCTAATAATAGATATAATGACCAAGATGACAAATAATACATGGTGTAATAAAAGTTACTTAGAATATTTGCATAAAACGAAACTTAAAATTATTCTCTAAAATAAAATATTTCAATAAACATTTGCATGGACTGCATATATATTATAAAGTTAATAATAATTTGATATATATTGCAATAGAAAAGCATATTATTACAAATTATTTTATTAAAAAACATAGATAAATTAAGTATCTTCGTTTCTATTTAAAAATTCGAATGTCTCCCTTCTGCTTTAATGAGAGAAGCAATTCATTTTGGCATGCTCTCAATTGCTGCAATGATTTGTCTTAATTTGATCACTATTTCGCCAAGGTTCTAAATCAAATCTTTCTAGTGTCCGTGATGCTTTCCGTCAATTTGGGTTTTTTTTATCGGATGCACCTAACTCCGGCCTCGTACAAACGTACTTAATATGTTTAAACCCATCTCTCCCAAGTTTTGACATTTTTCTATTGTCTTTTGCTGTTTTGATAATCAGACAATCATTACGGAGTTGAATTTGATGGAGCCTGTGGTTGATTAACTTAATCATTAAGGTGGATATATAACCCCTTTCCACATTAACTTTCGTAATTCTGTATACGTATTTCGACAAATAAGTTGTCATCATCATCATCACGTATACAGAATTACGAAAGTTAATGTGGAAAGGGGTTATATATCAACCTTAGTGATTAAATCATTACGGACTGTAATTTTCTTTGCGACAACTTTGTCGACATGTGCTGGTACAGGGAATATTTGCTTTGTCTAATTTCGCTGTACTGTTTGATGAGAAACACCTTCTTTTCAAGCTATTTCGCGTTGGGCAAACATTCCCATTTCCAGTACGACATTATTTGTTTTCTCTCAATAAGTCACTTGTTTTATACAAATTGCTTTACAAATAGTTAAACAAATAACCATTTAATCATTTTTAATAATGTAATTTAGTACCTATTGTATCTATCATCTATGTATAATTCATCATTTATTTTAGTAATGGTATACAAAGTCGATTGAATAAATTTAATAACTATCAGGTAATCTTTAAGAGGCACATCGGTTATTTATTTCTAGAGAAGAAAATTGAGATGGCCGATATAATAAGTTATAAATTTACAAACAACCGTTTAAAAAGTGTTTCGAGTGGATAACATCGGTTAAATAGTTGCAATATTATGCGTGTTACCACGGTTGTTTCGATAAATGTATTTATATGCAGAAAACGAGCGTTCTATATCTAGTGACGTTGTATTTGCATAATTAAAATAATCTTTAAAATAACTTAACGGATTTTTAGACGCATCTTCACAAATTTATCTTAATGTGACTAAGTCTGAATTCTTGTCTAAAATAGTTTCAAACTTCCGATAAGACTAGATTCTTCCGTGTCTTTTAGCGCCCATAGCCGTACGTAAACGCCTTTCACTGTTTTGACAGATATCACTAACGACAGCGAAGAAATTTCTAATTTCTCTATTGCCTCCATTAGTCCGGAGTAATTATTTTGAATAGCTGTTAAATTTGTTTTTGAAATTATGATAGGCTTTGCTTGATATTTGCAGCTTCTTTCGGTTCGAATTTTAAAACCAAGTTCTTTAAATTCTTAAAATATTTGTAATAATAAAACACTGTCTGTAGCCATATTCCCCAATGTGTAAGAATCCGCAATGATAGTTCAGGGATACTGGGATACGGTTTATGACAATCGCGAATACATTTCAGGGATTAGACAAACACTACTTTTATATGTGCGGGATAAGAAAGTCGAATAATTTTTGCCATAAGTGAAAACATAAATTTTACACATAACATGTAGTATGTTAATATAATGTTTTTTAAGAGACCGCCCTTTAAAAAGCATGTTTGCGACACCATCACTCATAAATATTAACAATTGTGTTGCTGAAAATTTAAAGTTTTCTAATGTATTTAACAAAAACTTTGAAATTATTTAAGCAATACATTATTACTGCCCTTCTGGAAGCCAACACAAGTGAAGATGTAGTAGTTCCATTGTACGTACCATACCATTCACAGAATTTTTTTACGATCCGTTGTTTTGTCCATAGATAACGATAGTTTCTGGTAAATGGTTTGTAACGCTGTTCGATTGGGAAACGGATATTTCGCAGCATATTTGTTCCAGAATGAACAAAACGAAGTTGAATAATAAAGTAAACGGTAGACTACACAAAATCATTTTTACACATAAATAAAATAAAAATTCCTCTTTCAATTTTATGCCAATCGTTTTGATATGTGCTTTGTACTTTTCACGTGTCGTTTACAGTGGCTTTTCATCCAGCACTTTAAAAACATATCGCAAACTGTACATTTAATTTTTGCGTTATTGTAAATTAAATCAAGGTGTCCGCTTATTAACCTATTTGCTTAGTTGAATAATGATCATTTTCTCAATACATCTATGACATTATTATTATATATAACAGTCTGTTACAAACAAATACTCGTCGTTCTCAATATACATACTAAATATGTAATATCGCAGACTAAATTGTGGAAACTGCAGATCGGGAGAGGTGTGCCTCCTCAAAATTGGCATCTCTATTCATTACAACCTCTATTGTAGGGAAAGCCCTAGCAATACTATTAGGCATTACTTATATTTAATATCTTTTTCAATACTTTAAGACGCCTCTTTGCACTTACGATTCGACACATGCAAAATAACGTAATTCATCGAAGTAGCAAGTAACGTACAAGATGTGCCGTATTACGAGGGAGCGTTTTTATATTCGCGGAATGGGGGACAAGGGGTGGAAATAAAAAAAACAAATTATTTTTCTTTTTCAATATATTCACCTGCAAGACGGATACATTTTTCACATCTTTCAATTAATTTATTTATACCCTCATAAAAAATGATTTCTCTTTATCTGCAAAATACGCCGAAACTGCCTCCTTGACTTCATCATCGGCAGTAAATTTTTTACCCCGCAGCTCTTTTTTCATTTTCGGAAACAGGTAATAATCACTCGGGGCCAGGTCTGGGCTGTAGGGTGGGTGATTCACAATTTCGAAGCCGACCTTATGCAGGGCAGCTAACGCAACGCGGCTCTTGTGGACGGGCGCGTTGTCGTGCAAAAGCAGAATAGCTTTTGTCAATTTTCCCCGTCTTTTCTCTTTAATGGCTTCTTTTAGTCGCTCTAATATTGAAGCGTAATATTCTCCGGTTATAGAAACACCTTTATCTTTATAATCAATCAACGATATTCCTTCCGAGTCCCAAAATGCCGTGGCCATGAGTTTCCCAGCTGATTGTGACACTTTAAATTTCTTGGGAGGTGCTGTGCCCTTTTTATGCCACTGCATGGAGTCTTGTTTGGACTCAGGTTCATAATGATGAACCCAAGTTTCGTCTCCAGTAACAATTCCACTCAATACACAATCCTTGTCTTCATTACAGAGGTCCAAAAATGCACGCGAACACTCTACGCGCTGTTGTTTTTGCGGCGGCGTGAGCATTCTCGGCACCCATCTTGCGCTGACCTTAGACATGCCGAGATGATCGTGTAGGATTTTAAAAATTGTTGTATCGGATACTCCAACCATTTCTGCGAGTTGTTTCTTCTTTAGTCGAGCATCTTCGAGTACAATTTGTTCAACTTTTTGGATAAGTGTGTCACCTCAATGCTCCTGCCCGGCCTCGGGTCGTCTTCAAGGGATTCCCTTCCTTGTTTAAATAAACTATGCCACTTGAACACCATGTTTTTTTCTGGACAAGAGTCGCCGTAAACCAATGACATCTCATTCATTATGGTCGCGACTGATTTTACCTTGCCTGGTAAGGAACTTTATAACGGCACGATATCCGATTTTTTCCATATTTCACTTTTCACTCGTGATTATGTTACTTGGTTGACGATAGCTCAAAGACTAACTATCTAATAACAATGAAACTTCGTATTTATACTAATCATGAGTCGCTACACAGGCCACGCCCCCAATGCGCCTACTCACCCCTCTACAACCCGCTCATTCCGCGAATATAAAAACGCTCCCTCGTATATCATTTAATTGTGCATCTATTCTATTCTGTAACTTATTATCAAAGTTTAGTGAACTTTGTTATTGAAGACTAGTGAATTTGTATCAGTGCTCTTTATTCAATTAACAGCACAAACAAATACTGTGAAAATAAATGTGAAGTGCATTTACATACAATAAATACAATCCACTGAATCTAACAAAATATGTAACTTTTGTTATAAATAGAGCGGTCATATTTATCAGCAACCAGGTTTACAATGCCGATCGCACTGCTTACTTATATAAAGGCTGTTTCAAATTTCACGGTTTTTTTTTAAAGAATAAATAAAACGCATAATTTTTATTCACTTTCAAAAACCTTTTATTGGTAATTGAAGTATCAGTTACGACATTTATATGCGAAAAATAATATCTACCAAATGGCCTCCTCTTGCAGCTCCACAGACGTCCACTCTTTAATTAACATTTTCAATGAGATTTTGACATAGTTGAGGCTCTATCTCACCAATGACACGAATAATGTCATCTTTCAAAGCAGGAATTGATTGTGGATAATTTTTATTAACCTGACTCTTCACATAACCCCAAAGAAAATAGTCTAACGGTGTCAAATCACATGTTCTTGGTGGCAAATTAATATCACCGTTTCTTGAGATTACACGTCCAGGAAATTTTTCTCTCAATAAATCAATTGATTCGTATGCAAAGTGAGGTGTAGCACCATCCTGTTGAAACCACATATCCTCTAGATCAATATTCAGTAATTTAGGCCACAAAAATTCGGTTTGACCTTTGTCTGATGGCGTTCTAAGTCGCAAATAACTTCGGAACGAGAAGAGATACAATGTTCCGGTTTGAAGCAGCGTAACAATCATATCACTTTTGAAAGTCAGTTTCCGACTTACGCTACATGTGATCTCTGTCTGATGGCGTTCTAAAGTCGCTAATAACTTCGGAACGAGAAGAGATACAATGTTTTGGTTTGAAGCAGCGTAACAACCATGTCACAATCTATAAGTACACACCTAAAAAACGATCACTTTTGAAAGTCAGTTTCTGACTTACGCTACATGTGAGCTGTCTGATGGCGTTCTAAAGTCGCTAATAACTTCGGAACGAGAAGAGATACAATGTTCCGGTTTGAAGCAGCGTAACAATCATGTCACAATCTATAAGTACACACCTAAAGAACAATCACTTTTGAAAGTCAGTTTCCGAGTTACGCACCAAAATTGGCCACGTTAACGAATCTCATTAGCATTCATTGATGTAAAGGGTGTTTCAAATTTCGCGTTTTTTTTTAAATAATAAATAAAACACATAATTTACATTCACTTTCAAAAACCTTTTTTTGGTAAGTGAAGTATCAGTTACGATATTTATATGCGAAAATAATATCTGCCAAATGGCCTCATCTTGCAACTCCACAGATGTCCACTCTTTTGTTAAAATTTTCAATGACGTTTTGACATAATTGAGGCTCTATCTCACCAATGACACGAATAATTTCATCTTTCGAAGCAGAAATTGATTGTGGATTGTTTTTATAAACCCGGTTTTTCACATAACCCCAAAGAAAATAGTCTAACGGTGTCAAATCACATGATCTTGGTAACTAATCAACATCGTCGTTTCTTGAGATTACACATCCAGGAAATTTTTCTCTCAATAAATCAATTGATTCGTGTGCAAAGTGAGGTGTAGCGCCATCCTGTTGAAACCACAATCATCAATATTCATTAATTCAGGCCACATAAATTCATCCAAATTCATCCGACGATATCGATCACCATTGACAGTTACAGCTTCACCAGCAGCATTTTCAAAGAAGTAAGGTCGAATTACACCACCTGACCATAATGTACACCAAACAGTAACTCGTTTAGGACGCATAGGTTTCTCATGAATAGCTTGTGGATTTTCCTCACACCAGATATGGCAATTTTGTTTATTAACATAACCACCAAGTTCAAAATGTACCTCATTGGAAAACATTATTTTTTGAGAAAAATCAGCTACTTGTTCATTGATGAAATTGACAAATGAACGACATTTTAAATGATCTAATGGCTTCAGATCATGTGTTATTTGAACCTTATATTGCTTCAGAGCCAAATTCTTATGTAAAATACGCCACGTTGTTGATGCACTAAGTCCAAGCTGTTGTGAATGTCGTCTAACGGCATTTCAGGATCTTCAGCAACACTTTCACGAACCAAATCAATATTTTCTGGTGAACGATCACTACGACTGTATTTTTCACTTTTTTGATCTTCCACGGAACCGTTGAAATTTTTAATAATTCGACCAACAGTGCTTTCAGATGGACAATTATGTAAACCATAAAATTCACGTAATTTTCTAAAAACTCTTTTCACAAAACGCTGATTTTCAAAATATAATTCAACAATTTGAATGCGTTGTTATACCGTGTACGAAGCCATTTTTATAAATGTGGTACATCACACTTTTAAAATACCCACATACCCAGACAAATTCAGTGCGCCATCTATATTTTATTTATTCTTAAAAAAAAACCGCGCAATTTGAAGCACCCTTTATTTGTTGGTACTTATGTAATTATTACAATGGGTTTTATTTCACGATGACAATAATTGGATGCTCTAATTATAGATCATAATATAAATAATCGAAATGTATCTACTTTAATTTGTTCTCGACTTAAGTTTTCTTAGTCTACTATAATGTTTCGTTGATTCTTTTTGTCCCGGTGTATCATCGAAGTTTTTTAAGTTACTCTTAACTATTTGGCTCCATTATTATTTCACGACTTACTTACTCATTAAATTGACTGATACAAGCACGTTCTAATATGGAACTTATCCGATTTAAAACCCATTCATTCATCATAAATTTAGTTTTAATTGGATGTGTTACTCGCCTCTACAGTAGTTTTCATCCGATCAGTTATGTAATAAAATCTGATCGATTACCCATTCTTCGGTTCTGTCTATTACAAGTTTCATTAAATTATTCTAATATACATAAGTTTCTTATCAATAAATTTTACTGGTAATTTAATTTTTTTGTTAATAAATTTGGTAGGAACACCAACTTCAAATGAAATAGTCATTTTATTTACAAATGTTATATTTATTAATTAGTTCTCTGACAGTTTCGATTCATTCAACTCAGGGCCATTAAGTACTCTTTACAAGAATGGTAGCTATTGAAAACTTCATTAAATTTCATATTAAACATCTTCAGGGCTGAACTATTGCACTGAAACTGTTTCAGTGCAGTAATTCAGACCTGAAGATGTCCCATACAAATGAGTACGAAACGTCGCCAGATATACTAGTGACGCGGTTCCAGCCCGGAAACCCAAAAGCAGATAGCATGGACCACGACCGCGGAAGTCTACGTACCAAATTATTGCTTTGGGGTTTGTTAAAATGTATGAGTTGGGATGTTTATCGGATTATTTGTATTTTATCAAGTATAGTGACTTTGATAAACGAGTACTCGACATCAAAACATAATTCCTGAGGGCCGACTAAGTTTTTGCAGTCATTATACAAAGTGTTTGGAATTTTTATTCAATCATTCACTGTTTCCAGTAAAAGCAGTGGGGAAATTTGCAAGATATTTAAATAGCTTACAAGTAGGACTGTTAAAGTATTGACTGTGGACTGTATAAAATTTATTCTTGGGTAGACAATACAGTTTACCAGCTGGTTTTGGTTTAATTTGGACACAAATCAAACGATATAGGCGCGACCTTAGTTTTCTTTCTATCAAAAAAATACATTTTTTTGTCCTTCCAATTGGAACCTTCTAGACCTAGTAAAAACCTATAAATTTTACTTATTGGCAATTTCGTAACTTCTACTATGAATAAGTGTCTGGTGTAGCTATGTGTTCCCTAGGTACTCTTGTTGTCGTCAACACCCTTATAGAGGCTTCTGAATAATTTTTGTTTATAATTAAGAACCCAATGATTTAAAAACTTTGATGATACCTTCGATATCTGGCCACTTAGATGCGATTGCTTGAACATTCTCCTTACTTTCCTGAGATCTCAACACAGTTTCATTCACTTTACCATGAATATTAACTCGGAGAGTCCTCTTCCTTAACTGGACCTCATTTTGAATCATCGTACTGAAGATTCATTAAAACGTTCTGTTTATCGCAAACCTATACATACCAACACGTACCTAAACACCTTTTCTTACCATCATCCAGCACAAATGCATAGCTCTATAAATTTCAGTTTCCTTTATCAACCCACTTCTATTTCCAGTGTCCATTTACCTTATGCTCAACAAAATTTCTTTAAAACATAACATCAAAATAATTAACAAACCCCACTCCACACTTTCGGATATCTTCTCTCCTGAAAACTGTAACAATCAATTGCAGAGAGCGCCTGTGAAACAAAGTATTGCGTCAGCGCTTGAGTTGCCAAACACAAGAGTTATACTAGAACACTGCGCATAACCGTGTCTACGCCCCTTTTTAACTACGTAACTATCCCGTAACACATACTATTACAACCGCAAAATCCGAGAGTCTATAGAAACCCAAAATATCTCCACAACTTTAATCGCAGTAACTGTAACTGTATACAATACTTGGCAAACCTTTCTTTTAAAATCACCCCACCATAAACACAGAGCTTCAATAACCCAGAATAATCCCTTCCGAAACTGACGAAGCTTTAAATTCAGTGCAGCAACGACAAAATGAACAGCAAGCTTAATGATGTCCTTGGAAAAACGAATTAATATCGTCAAATCAAGCAGCAGTACCTGAGACGTCGTTCCAGTCTACAATCCTAGAATAAACTATAAGCAACGACCAAGCCAGACGTATTATATCTTCTTTGTAGTATAAATTAACAGTTGACATATAATTTTGAAAACAAGGCTTGTGTATAACACAAACAGCACCAGTAAATATTTTGTTCCACACTTCTATACTCGAGAGAGGTACATTTTTATTATACATAATTTTATAAGTTAAATATTAATACATTTTAGAAATTTTAAATTCATTAGCTTTTATGTTTTAACTTTATAACTAAATAACTATTATTATTTAAGTTGAGTTCGTGTGTTCCGTATGAAATTAAAGAAGAGAAAGTCAAAAAAACTCACTAATGAAACATATAAAACACGTTTTACATAAAATTTTTAAAACTGGACGTAGTTATGTTATTTAAATTGACTCAAATTTATAATGCGTATAATAAAGCATGAAAGAACATTAGAAGGATAATACATTTTTATTCATTTGTCTATTAAAGAACTTTGTTATGAAAGCTGGTATAAAATCTCTTAAGGTTTATAACTAAACGTGATTGTTCTTGATTGTAAAATTACACACAAATACCAGAGACAATAACAACATTCTATTTTTATTTACCAAACTTATACAAATTACCTTTAGTATAGTGTAAATTCTGTATAATACTAATTACTTGGAGTAAATATTTTCCTTCTTGTTTCACAAGTTCACCTTTTAAATATTGCTAGTAGAATACTTTTTCCAGTTAATCCGATACGCTTTTATAGATATGTGCTAGTTCCAGCCCTTTTTCCACTTAATCAAGCTTGTGTTATACTGCCATTATTTGTTTTATCCTTATATCTGCTTGTTCCAGTCTTGCTACTTCTATTAATTATATTGTATTTTGCTCCTCATCATTCGTTTGAACCAAGTAACATAAAATTTAATAATTTATTAATAAATAAATTATAAATTTGCTTATCGTTTTCGTCCTTATGGTGCCATGTGATTTGCTTAAAATACTCGAACAAAAACATCTCTTTCTCATATAGTTAACTTTAGATCGTTCGATTCGGTGATAAAAGGAATTCTTATACTACGAATATTTAATCCCGAAAGTTGGGCTTAATTCAACGAAAGTAGAAACATTAAATCATTTTCTTACAATTCGACTATTTGTAATCTAATAAAATTTTTAATGAAATTGTCATACTGATATAATAGAGGTGCTTTTTATAGCCCATTATGTTTCTTGCATCTAATTGCTCTCGTAAATGCATTACTATCTACGACTTTCCCATAACTGTTTATTTTGTTTACATACTCGTACGTTACTTTCTTATATCCCTGTAAGTTACGATAATTTATCGACCTGAAATTCATTTTCTTGGTGAATAATGAAAGTGAAACGTGGGAGAGCAATAGCTATCATATTTATTTACCGCAATAGTGCAATAATTAATAAAATACAAAAAGCAAATAATCACACAGTACAAGGAAGAGCTTCAGGAAAACTGTATTCCAAAGTAATAATATTGACAAACTGAATGAATAGTTTCCCCTGAATACGTATCCAGTGTTACATAATAAGCGTAGTCAAAATATTCAGCCTGCATGCTGACTAAATGTACTAAATAAATTACAATAACATATAATAATAAATACAAACCATTAATGATTGTTTTAAATTAGGAGAGAAATAATGGGTTAAGGAAATATTTCAGCTCGTCTAATGAATACAATGGCTACGTAGTATAACTAAATAAGTAATGGAGTGACGGACTATTGCAACTGCATAATAAGTTAAGTAACCACGAGAAACTATTACGTATGTAAATATGTAATGAATTAATAAAATTCTCCAGCTGGTTAATGAATTAAATGGCAAAGTACAATAATGTATTAATAAAATATTACAGCTGCTTAATGAATTAAATGACTACGTATACTAATTCAAAATTTAATAGATGATTAAAATACTACGCTGCTAATCAGTTAAATAGCTATATACAGTAATTAGTTATGCAATGATTTATTAAAATCATACAACTATTAATTAGTTGAATAACCACGTACAGTCATTTACTATGCACTAAATTAATAAAATCATACAACTACCAATGAGTTGGATAGGTACCTGCAATAATTAATGATATAATGAAGTAATAAGGTAGTGCAGCAGTTAATGGGTTAAATAGCTGCGTACAATAATTATACACGTCAAAGACTTGACTAGTTGCAGCTAATTAATGTGTTAAGTAGCCATGTAGAATGTCTGACTATGTAAAGGATTAATGGAATATTTCAGCTGCTTAATGACTAGTTAAACGAAAGGATGCAGTCGTTCCTATTTGATAATCCTTAACTCCAGAAGATGAGATTCACAAAGAACAATCTCCCCACTCCTTAACAGGGCGATTCAAATGTTAAGGTAAGTTACCGATTGTTTCCCTGCGCTCTCCTCTCTATATTGATGTGGGTATTTCTCAGCTTAATTAATCCCTTTCTCTGACCTGGTAACACGTCCAGCTTAGATGGTACAGTTTAAATCGTCCACAAGGAACCTATTGTTATATAAAAAGAGAAATAAAAGATTACGAATAGTCCAATTGTAGCAAAATGTTTTAATGTTTCTACCTGAAAAAATTAAGCCCAAATTTTCTGGATTAAATGTTCGTAGTGTAAAAACTCTTTTTATTACCGAACTGAACTATCTAAAGTTAGCTATATGAGAGAGAGGTACTTTTGTTCGAGTATTTTAAGTAAATCGCATGGCACCACAAGGACAAAAACAATAAGCAAAATAAGAATGTGTGTAATTATAAGCTCATTAATTACTATAATTAATTTCAATAATACCTGGAATAATAGTCAAAAGGATATCACCAATTAATACGGAACATTAACTCTTGAGTAAAGAAAGAATGCGACAAGGAAGAAGTCTATAACGTAACACATTATTTATAACCGTAGGCTACAAAAATACTAGATGACAGTAGTGACACTAAAAGGATAAAAATAAATAATTCCAACTAACGGAATTTCATTTATAGGCGCATTACGAAATACAAAATGAAAGTGAATTGGTGGAAGATATTAAAAACGACCTAAAATATTATTTCCAAGGCAGTAAAAATTTAAAAAGATCTTCAGCGATACGCAT
The DNA here is from genome assembly GCA_031893035.1 of Dermolepida albohirtum. NCBI lineage: Eukaryota > Metazoa > Arthropoda > Insecta > Coleoptera > Scarabaeidae > Dermolepida > Dermolepida albohirtum. Next base: position 75,472 of record JAVIWB010000149.1, on the reverse strand, counting down.
AAAATTTGAATTGATGACAAAATGGACATGTAACACTTCATAAAGTTTATTTTTTATATAACAACTTATATTTATTTAGTAGCTTCTCTCTATATATTTTTTAAATATGTGGGAATAATAAATCTATATATTACATTAAAGTTAAAATTTCAAAATAGTTACAGAAACACGATTTGAGTAAATTTAATTTAATGGATTTCAAAGTGTAAAATTTTCCATGTAGACAAAACTTTGTCCACTATCGAAATATAAATATAAGTTAATCGTTTTATGTAAACTAGAAAACGAGACTTATTACATTTGATTTGTTAAATTTTCTTTATTAGTATATACCCCTGCATAGTTTTTGAATTATTTAATTAACTAAAGAAATGTGGTTTTTTTATTTGCGAGTTTTCTTTATTTTTTGTCTCTGTGTTACCCTTGGAATAATTGCTATCAAAGATACAGAAAGAGATTCTTTGTTCCTCACCAAACGAAGGTGTTGTTTATTAATTTTAACAAGGTGACACACCTATTTTTCTTTTAATAACTGGTACGACTCTCTTAGATTGGGCAAGCTAACCAGTTTCACCCTGAGTGGACAACTTCGGCTGAACAATTCAACTCAGAGTAAATTTTTTTCTTTCGTACTTACGCGTTTTATTATTAATCCGGATTCAAAAATCATGCATGAATTACAAATTCATGATTACCAAAAACCGAGACTGTGAAGTTAAATGGCGATTATACAATATAAATGAAAATACAATGACTACAATCACTATGCGCATAACGTTCTACATGCCAATAATAATAACTTTTCTCACACGTAAATAAAAATGCCGCTTATACACACTTTCCCGGGTATTTCGCGTCGTTGTGGTATCCTTTGAAGCATAGTTTTGTCGCTTACGTTTCATGTAATCCCATTCATTGTACAAGCGCGAGAATATCCGTCGAAAGATATATATATATATATATATATATATATATATATATATATATATATATATATATCCTAATAAAACTATATCTTAAGTTTGAAACTCATTCAGTACTATATATCAAGCTTTCGGATACTCAGATTTAAATTATAACTTATTATTTGAAATTAGCATTAGTCTCGGACCCGAACTAATACAATAGCTAGACGCACTGACACCAACTAGTTTAGATAATAACTATAAAGTTTTATTAAAAGAGTATCCAAATGAATACAAATATTAAACATATGAAGAAAACGAAACAGCTTGCTTAACTTGGCATATCTTAGCTACATATATTACTGTTAAAATCTAAAAACAAATCTAAGTAAAAAATTAGATTTTGTGTGTAAATATATTTTAGGTATCAAAGTGGATAAGATCGGCGATAGTACGAAAGATTTTGACAAAAGCAAACTCTATATTAGTGATATCTTCTGTGGGGTTTTATTTCAGATAGATACAAAGTTTAGCCCCTTGGGTTATTTAGAAAGTTTGGTGACGATGTGTGACATCGAAGTAGTACATTGAAAATGTTTGGTTAATAAAGACTAGAATTTCCGAATGGGTTTTGTGTGGTAATGTGTTTGATGGTTTCAGCTTGTTGGTAGATTAAGTGCTCCACTTTAACCATTAAATGCTGTAAATGTAATAGTTTGTTAACAATAAAGTGTAAGGCAATCGATATACGAGGTAAGATAATTAAATAATGAGATTGCGCTCCTTCGATCGCGCAGTCGGATCTAGCGAGGCTGAAATTCAAATGTCATTGAGCTTGATATTTCCAAAGCACCAACCCGGAGTTTCGTCCCTCTGTCTGCTTCAGTTTACTTTAGTTTTATTTGTAGAAGACACCGTAGTAGTGTCATGATAATGTTCGACATAAAAATCGAGAAACGAATTTCTTGTCAAATTAATAAAATCGCCAGTGAAATGTTTACAAATATTAAAGGAAGTGTTTGGTGATAATGTGCACGAGTTTTCGAATAATAGCTAAGGCAGAAAAAAGCACGAATGAGTAAGTCGAAATTGAAGACAATACTGTTTTTTTCGATATCAGGGTGCTGTCATGACTGACTGAGAGTCGAACTGTTAATTAGAAATACTACAAAGTAGTCCTAATCAAGCTGAGGGAAAGAGTAAGGAAGAAAAGACCGGATTTGTAAAAGAACGACTTGTGGATTCCGCACTAGGACAACGCACCAGTTCACAATGCCCTATCTGTGAAGCAGGTTTTAGCAGCCAAGCAGATTGCTGTGCTTGATCATACTCCGTATTCGCCAGATTTCGCACCATGTGACTTCTACCTGTTCCCAAAAGTGAAAAGTGCATTAAAGGGAACACATTTTTAATCTGTTGAACATGTAAAAGCAAGAACGTCGTCCTTCTTAAATAGTGAGAACGAACGCTAGTAGAGCTTCCCCATAATATTATACAATTTTTTTCACAATGTATATGAATGTATGTATGTATGTATATACTTGTAGCTTTATGTTTCGTCTTATAATTAATATTTACATACAAATAAACATTGATTATTATTATTATTAAAATTAATTAAAATTAAATCTGCAACATTGGAAAACATTTCCCTCATTAAAAAATGATTGAATAGTAAGAATTTAAGTTAAAAAAAGTTATTTGTTAGTTAAGCTCTTAACGTTGATATTGAATAAATAATACTATCTACTCCACATTTAAGTTCATGTTTTTGATCAACTAAAGTTTTGCTTTGTCACTTTTATTCAATAGCAGAAACACAGTTTACTATATTTCAAATATTTCAATTATTATGTCCAATTCCTCTCCCACGATAGAAATCTGGTATTATTTGTAATTTCTAGGTATATACGTATGATAGGGTGCACGAACAAATAGAAATTTAACTTTAAGAGCATTTCTATTATTCAAATGTTCGATAGAACTGATTCACTGCATAGAACCGATAGGATCTTTACTTCAATACATAAGATATCTGAATACAGAAATCAGGTAGTTTAAATTATATTAGGTATTAAAATGCAAATATGGTTTATAATGCTTACTAATACTGAAATGTCATAATTATAATACGTATAGTAATATAATTTTTGATTATCAATAATTGAAATTAAATAAAGGTAAGTATCCAAAATGGATATTAGCTTTAACTAATAATACAAAGTGGTTTATTTTTTATAAATCGTAAACCTTGGTTGTTAAATATCCTAATACAATGTATCCCCTAATATATAATAGCATTTATAAGGGTTGAGTTTTAGTTTTGCTTATAACCACTGTGATTAAACAGCTCGAATGAGTGCACTGTATATTGGTCGTATAATAGAAAGACGTATATACACTAGTGAAGGTGCAAAAGCCGAAATTCTAAAATTCACAGGAGTGAAAAAATCAGTATATTGTATTTTTATATTAATTGCATTTTTGTATTTTTGTTGAATGGTTATAGCATTCTTAAAATATAAATTATAAATTGTAGAAGTCGACAGTGCTAAGATGGATTCATCAATACAAGCAATTTTTTCAGACGGAAAAGTTTTCAGTTGTAATGTAAAATCCAATGTGTTAGTGCATAAACCTGTAAGTACCAGATTTGATAAGAAGTAAAAACAGTCCTTGGATAACATTTGCTTACTGGAAATAGATATCAGTCTATAGTCTCGGGAGTTTGGTACCGACTAATATTCGGCTTCTAGGTGATTTATACGTTGATCTTTTAGAAGATCACATTTTACCTTTGGTTTACGCTAACGATGGACGACTATCTTTTGTCCATGATAATAGCACCATTCATTAATCAGAGTTGTAAAAAATTGGTTTTATGAGCACCAAGAGATGGAATTCATTAACTGGCCTGCAAAATCTCCGAACTTAAAATCTGATAGAGCATTTGTATACCTTAATGCGTTGTTAGAATAATGAAGCAGAAGAAGAGATATCATTTAGAAATAGAGATCCATGAGAACATCATGTTTACGACAAGTGACAACAATTAAATCATGCAAATTGTTGTCATAATTTAGTGAATTCTATGTCGAGAAGGCTAGAAGAAGTTATTGGGACAGGCGGATACTATACAAAATATTAATTTTCTATCATTTCTTTTTATAAAACCTTATAGTTATTACTGTTTTAAATAATGAAATTTAGTGAATCTTTTTTTTTATATAATTTTCTGTTTGTTTTTGTATTTTTATACATTTTTTTTTCTATTTTTACGACTTCTTTTAGAAATAATATTTTATGAAATAGCACTTTCATTGATTATGTTCTATATTTTATATATAAAAGGTTTCTTCTTATATACATATATATATATATATATATATATATATATATATATATATATATACATATACATATATATATATATATGTATATAAATATAAATATATAATTACCATAAATAATAGCAATTTCTTGTTTTTAAAAAAGATTCCACTAAAGCAAATATAATACTTTCCAGTTAAAACGACTTCAATAAAATGATAATAATCGTAATATATATCAACTAATAATTTGAACATATAAAATACTGATAAAAATAAGAAAAGGTAAGCATTTGTTTCTGAATTCTTTTTGAGATGTGATTGTTTTATCAAATAAATTCTCCTGAAAAAAATTTTAAAACAAAATGGCCAAAATGTGGTAACAAAAGACACTTAATAAACAGTGTTTCTACAAACAATCTTGCATTGAACATGTACCCGCGATAAAATCTTTAAAAGAAAAACTAAAAGAAAAACACGTTATGTAACATATATACATAGCTACAAAAAATAAGTAAAACGAATTATTTCTAATAAAGTATACACATACTATTGTCTTGACTTTGACAAATAATTTAAAAAATTAATGAGTTCGTTGACTAATTACACATATAGAAACAAATTTAAGATACATTTCATTCTATTCAAAGGCAATGAGAAATCTTAATGTAATATGTATATAGGTTTTCATTTGGCAATAGTTTCCAAATATTCTATTTCATTTGAGTAAAATATAAATTTCACCTGACCCGTTATGAACCAGTGGACCAATAATATAATATAATACACCAACTCTTCCCAACATAAGCAGTAAGAACTACATTTCAGTTTAACTGCGTCAATATATTTGCTCATTACCATACCACTTTTGCCCTTTATGTGATAAACGTAATAAAAGAATAAAGGAAGAGTGTAAATTATGCAAAATATTCGAACAATACGATCCACTCTGAATTGTACCTGACAAATTATTAAACGAACGCTCGTGAAAGGCTTTAAAATTCGACGTATTCCAGGTCAAACTTCGTCGATAATGTTCTATTACTGTAAATTAATTATTCAATGAATATTTGAAAATACTACAACGTCGTTTGAGATATGACAAAACAATAAAATAAAATATCTATTATATTATTTTTTAATGATTAGAACATTCTCATTGTCATATGTGACCCTATTATTCCTATTATTCGTAATCGGCCGCTAATCGTTTCTTGGGTCACATTTAACGCTTCTGTCAATTGTTTTTGAGTTTGGGTTGAGTCATCATCCAATAAGTCCTGCCGTTTCGCATCTTCAAAATTTCTGGTCTACCGGAACGTTCTTTGTTTTGCACATCGTAATCAACACTTTTGAATTATCGAAACCACGCCTCACATGTTTTTATGGTTGGTGCATGCTCACCGTAAGTTTCTAGTAGCAAACGATGACTTTTAGCGGCTTTTTTCTTTTGATTAAATAAGAAAAGTAATGCGTGCCACAAATGCACTTTTCAGGCACGAAACTCGACATTTTCACAGAGATATAAATCTATGACAGTATTATTTTCGCAAAATATAACATATATGGCTTTGAAAAGCTTGATGTCAATAGAATAAATTGACATATGTGTCAAATCATAATGCTGCATACTTAAGCCTAGTGATATGTTAGAAAACTAGTAATGACTTTCTGGTACACCTGGTATATCAATGAATTAAAATAAAAAAGCTCTGAAAAATCTGAAATAATTAATTTGTTTTTATAAACTGTAAAGTTTACAGTTTTTATAATGAACCTCAGCATGACTTCACTATGAAAGAAAATATATAAGGAAAACATTCTTTACATAAGGAATTTGCAATTAAAATCAGGATTCTTAAAATGCAAGGCTTATTAGCTGAAAAATATTTTATTGACAATTTACTTTCTACAGATTTTAGCTATTACAATTTGGCGACGAAACTTTTAGCATCATCTTGTGAAAGAACTTAATATTATTTTCAAATTCTACCAACTCTTTTATAAGGCAATTAGTTTCTCACATTTGGTTTGAAAATTACTAAACCAAAGCGAGGAAAGTGTCTAAATGAAAATTCCTAAAATGCATAAACTTGTAATTCATAGCGCAAACCAGTATATATATATATATATATATATATATATATATATATATATATATATATACATATAATATATAAACTAAACACATTTGAAACTTTTGGCCACTAAGTTCCTACGAAAGCCATAATTTGCCGTTGAGTTGCATTGTGAGATGATCATCGAAGATGATCTGCGACTAAAATCGTCAGAAAATGCAAGAAGTTTCGGTAAAGGTCAAAAAAAGTTAATGGTATTGTTTGAACAACCAAATAATTGGATGGTAAGTATGTGGACTGAATGTGTACATCAAATCTTAGAGCGTAGTTAATAATTCAAAAGAATGCGAACGTTTTGCGAAAATTTATTACAGTGGCTAAAATTTGAATTCTTCACCGCTCCTGAATCTGAACGGCAACCTTAACAACGGACAAACCCTCTACCAAATAAAGTCAAAACATTTTTATAAGTAAATAAAGCCATGTTTGCAATCATTTAGGACTCTTGCGGGGTAATTTTCATAAACTATCTTGTAAAAAGTCAAATCGTTATACCATTCTACTAAACAAATTAAAGAAAATATTTCTGAACAATCCATTAAAAATTTTCATAATGACAACACATCAAATTATGCTTCACCCACACTGTTCATCAGATCTAGCTGCAAATGACTTCTGCTTATTCTCTAAATACAAACTTTTGCTGTCTTTCCTTCCAATAAAGAATTTAATATTTTTAAAATCTTGAGAAAGATTATTAAATACAATTATACCACTAAAATGGCATATCGATACTTCACTTTTGTCCAAATACGTTTATTTGGAGGCGAACACAAAATTTCACACTCTAACTCATTTATTTTACTCCGAGCCTCCCTTCACGTAAAATCATCCTCGTAGATAGTTTAACTGCCCCACACTCTTTTAAAGATAAAGCTATTATTTGTCTAAAATTTGGCTAGCCTATAATTTTTACAATATTATTAATATTACTAATTTTAAAATATTGTGAAGATATGATTCGTTCTTGATGCTTTAATAAATAGTTATATATAGTATATATTAATTATAATTAATGGAAAATATTTAACGTTTATTATTTATTTCAATCTTTCCTGTATAAAAGGAACTCTTTATATTGTTAACACAATATTTGTCTGCAGAATTGCTACATATCAAAAAGGAAATACTTCAGCCTTAGGATTTGTGGACGCAAGAGACTGTGTAAGACATTTTTTTACTCCTGCAAAGTTAGCCACTTTAGAAATGAAATTAACTCTGCAAATCCGTGTTCTCTCTTCGTATTATATCTAAATAATTTTAATATTTCAAGAGTAAAGAATTAAGATTGTTCATTAAAACTTACCTCTTGCAACTGTGATCTAACGTTAAAATGTATCTTATTTTCAAGAATGTCTCGTTCTTTCATTTTCTGAGTCCCTTTATGATAAAAGCCTGTCATCAAAATTCTTACATCAGAACATCTATTGCGCACTTTAGTTATACATTATTGTTTATAATTAATTCACATGCGCTTCCCAAAAATAACTAAAACTTTTATTTGGATAAATGAACATAATATTGCCTTTGGTATATAAAAATATATTTTTATGATTTCAATAATTAGTAATAAATAGCGTCTTTGTCCTCGCATTGTGTAACATACGTTTGTTTTAAGTATTTGAAAAACTAGTCTTATATTCAAATTCTGCCTTTTTATGGTGATAAATGAAATTTGATTCATTTCTGATATTCGACTTGAAAATTACAGCAAAGTAAACAAAGGATGTAAATGGGAAATTCTGAAATACGTAAATTTTACAACTCGAGATTCAATCCAATATTAATTTTTATAGGACCAAAAATCTCTAAAATTTTAGCCGATATTCAAAAAAATTTGAATGACGATATTCCTTCAAAAAGCAGAAATTGTCGCTGTATTGTTCAATATAAACACATTGATATGAACATCAAAAGTGGTGCAAGACTAAGGCCATCAAAAACTGGGACAACTCTTGAAATGCTCAATAAAACGAATGAAATTGCCTTGAACAATCGAAGAATTGATACCAAGAAAATAGCTGCAAGACGAGTGTTGCAAATCTTGAATAGTGAAAACATCAAGATTATGTTCGCCAAGATTTGTTCCATTTGACGAAACATTGCTTCGCCACTATATATTACATATATATATATATATATATATATATATATATATATATACAAAGTGAACTAGGAAAGTTTTGCAAAATGACACATACAATGAATCATAGGAAGCTGCATGGTGCTGCATGTTGAGACATGTTCATACCTGCATACTAGCCCCGCACCATGTCGATGGTCTCAGTTATTCATTAGCAGAGAGAGTGATGCGATGGCATCGTGGTCACGAAATGAGATAAGGGCAGTTTTGCGTTATAATATTGTACGTGGTTTAAACATAGACCAGTGCTTCGAAGGAATGACTCTTGCACTAGGTGATGTTTGTCCACATCGCACAACCATATTCAGATGGTATAGAGAATTACAAAGGGGAAATTTAACTGTAGGGAATGCTGAGTAGCCAGGAATGCCACGAACGTCAGTTACGGAGGAAAACGTTACAACTGTGAGGAAAATGCTTGGCGAGGACAGGCGACTGACCTACCAACAGATAGAGGGTACTTCAAGCCTAAATGCACCAGCAATTCGTTCGATTCTGCATGATCACTTGCATGCGAAGATAGTTTGTTCTTTTTGGGTGCGCATTGACTGACTGATGAGCAAATGACACGACGCGTGACTTGGTGCCGGGAGATGCTAAAAAAGTTTGATAAGGGACAATCTCGGTATGTGAACAACATCGTGGCAGGTAACGTGACTTGGCTGTACTATTCGATGTGCCGACCAAAGCTCAAAACAAAGTTTGGGTCTTTGATAATGAGAACACGCCAGTAGTGGTCAGAAAATCCCGATCTGTAAAGAAAAAAATGATAGCTGTATTTTTCAAATCGAGTGGAATTTTGGAACGCGTCGTTTTGGATACACAGAATATAGTCACAGCTAAGTGGTATACTGAACAGTGCTTGCCTAAAGTCCTTGAATCTATGAAGAACTTGCGGCCAAAGTCAATAATGGACACAAAGTTCCTCCATCACGATAATGCTCCAGCTCACCGCGCCAAAGCCTTCACCGAATATTTATTCCAGTGAAGAGGACCTTCTGCGGGCTTGGGATAACGAGTGTGCTTTACTCCCTAGTGAAACTTGGCAGAACTGGTTTAAAGATTAGTTTCGGAGGATGGAGAGGTGTATTGAGTGTAGAGGAAATTACTTTGAAAAAATTAAATAAACAAAGCTGTATCGAAAAACTTTTCTAGTACCCTTTGTATATATATATATATATATATATATATATATATGTGTGTGTGTGTGTGTGTGTGTAACACATCATCGAAATGACGGATTATACTTAAACACAAAATTTGAAGCTTACAGCTCACCGTCTCGTGAGACCGTCTAGCGAATTTCATTAGGTAGATTCTATAATTGCACGTCCATATAAAATTTGTTGGTACGTTTCTGGAAAAATCAGAAAAGTAGTCGCTGCTAATCTATAGTATTCGTAGAAGAAAATCCAAAGTCACTCAACACACGTTAACAAATTACTCTAGTTTTCATAGTATAACACTACTCGAGTAATTTTTCTATTGAAGAAAGCGATATTGTAAATATATAGTTAATCACTTAAAGCCAACATTCTTGTAAATTTGAATTTGTGGTGTGAAATATACTAATCCTCGTAAAGTATATACACTATGGTAAAAAAAAAACTAAACGGAAACGAGCATTACTACCAAATTAGAAATTACAAAAAAAATGCCATACCTTACTACTACTACACATAAATACATAGATTATTAAGAATCGAAACAAATATTTACCCTTACAAGAAAAAATTAATTTTCAAAAAGTGTATTGCCTTTGTTGGAAGTCAAATTGATGTAGTTTTGGTTTTTGTTTGTTTGTTTGTTTGTGTACACAATGTATTTAAATCCTAATTTGTTCATCAACTAAATCCGGAAAAGGTTTAATCTTAAAAACAAACTGCTTTGAATTTTTCGATCGCAAATGTCTCTCAATAATTCAATGTCAATTTTTCAGTTGGTGTAATTTTTCATCACAATCCACTTCATCTTCAACATACTTGAACCAAAAATGTTGACTTAACTTTAACTTCTGTATCCTGTCAAAACTTCTCTAGTGAAAAAGTATGAATTTAGTGAACAAATGGAAGTCACTTGATTTAATAGTTTAATCATCTTCAGATTGTCTATAAAAATTACTTTCTACGAATCCCAAAAATCGTAATTAATGTCTTCCGTGCCCAATGAAATGTCTTGACTTTCTTTGGGAAAGATATGCGCGCTATTCAGATTGCCGTTTGGATTCAGGAACTTAATCAGATTTCATCAATCGTAAGAAATATTAACAAAAAATCAGCTTGGTTCTTATTCTCATTCTTCAAAAACACTCATCCTGAAAACGGATTGAACAATGCCAAATTTTAAATAGTTTGCAGATAGGCTCATGAAACTAAATAACTACTTGATCATTCATTTTGTTGAAAATAATCCATAGTTTTTACAGATTCGGAAAGTCCTGATTGCATATCATTGTGGGGGCCAATTGCGGCTTTAGAAATTACTATTCAGACTTTACTGCACATTATCCTAAATTTCGGACTTACTTAGTTCTTTAAAAAATAAATATTCGATTACACAAGTTATTGCTGGTTTATGCAGTTTTTAAATTCACACAGCTATAACTCTTGAATTAAATGTCGAAAATAAACCAAATTTAACATGTTTTCATAAGAAAGATGGTTTTTCAGAAATATGTTGCTAAAAATCACATCCCACTTCCCGCCAAATGGTCCTATTAGCTAATCTGCCAAATTGAACGTAATTATGAGAAGAATATCTGATTTTTTGATAATGATGAGTTATTCTAATAATAAATATTTTCAGAAATCAATAAAACTCGACAAAGTCCAAGCTTAGTTAAATTCATTTGATAAATAGAATTAGTAAACGATTTTTTAATTGTATGCTCCACTCCAAATTTTCTTGCCATCCGATCAACATCTATCATAGACAGTATTGCTTTCTCTGGCGATAAATTCTTTTTGTCTTCTTTGGAACACTTCAATCGACTTCGACTCAGGCTGCTTAGGCTGTTATTTTGTCTGAAGCGTTTAGTTATAGATTCAGATTTCTTCAACAGTTATAAGAAAGTACAAAAATTCACGAAGCCTCAAAATACTACTTCCTCATTTCTTGCTTTATCCAATTCTGACAATTTCGTACTTTTTTAAATGGTCCATTTCCTCTGTTGTCAGTTTCTTCTTGTTGCTTTCCCTCATAACTCATATTTCGCATCCATAGTACGGACTCTAGCATTGTTAAACAGCTTGACAACGATTACAAAGTTTGCCGAACATAGGTGTTATATTACATCAGAAGTTTTCTCCAAATTTTCAAGATATGTTCTTATTTGTTACAGAGGCTTAAAGAAAATATAAAATAAAGAAGAATTAATGCTTCGATAACCACACGCCATCTTTCAGCAGGTTTTCGAATTTGGTCACCATAATTTTCACAAAGAATGCTCAACACATGAATCATAATCAGATGGAGCGAGGTCGAGACTATACGTCGGATGTGGTTAACTGCGATCTCTGTGCTAGCGTATTGTCATGTTGGAGCTGCATTAATATGGCGTACATTCTACCCAATTATTAGCTATACATATCAGTCTTAGCAGCTCTATCATTTGGAGCAATCTCAAAACGAATCTTATCTTATCAAGATTGTTGAAAAAGATTCACTTCTCATTCGAAGTTTCAATTCGTTACCAAAAGCAATCAACAATGGGCCTTTTCTCAATTAAAGATCTCTACCTCTTGAGTAATTAATAACCTATTTAATAATAAAGCACTGATAATGACCAAGTTCCCTCACAAGGTATAGAACTTTATGATTTACATCTTTATTTAATTAATTTTTCAAAAAAAAACGTATTTTACTTAAAATCTTAAAATATCTTCTGTAAGCATTTCTTTAAAAAAGTGATCACAAAACTTCCTAATTATCACAAAATTTCGTTTCTGTCAAATTTTTCGAAGATTTATGAACATTTTGTTAACAAACAATTAATTAAAACACCAACAACATCCTTCCATGTCATTCCACAAATACAGCATTATTTCCATTTATAAAATAAATTTGTTCTAATATACAGGAAAAATACTCCGTGTTTAACTTTGAAGATGTTATTCTGTTGCATAAAATGGAGAGGTATGATATTAATAGTGTGCCATTAAGTTGATTTAAGTCCTATCTAGGAAAAAAGTGTATTTTATTTAAAGTAAACAATATTATAATTAAAATGTTTTATTTTTATTTGGAATGTATGTTATGCATATATATTGTGCGTTTTATGTTTATTATAATTTTGTTTTATGAATATTATGGTGTAATTTATATAGTAACTATATTTTTTTCTCGTATTATAAGTAAATTAAAGCACACATACTAGTCGGCGCCAACTTTTGTTGTCGTATTCACATTGTACGTCAAAGTACAGAGCACTGTTGCTGCCGGGTAGTTGCATGACGCATTCCCAATAGGTGTAATATTGACAGTGTCAAATATCTCCACTCTATTAGAAGTGTATGAGCACCTCGATGCATTGAATGCGAATCGAAGTGTTTTGAATTGTTTTTCGTTACCTATGTATGTACGTATTTGAACTTATATTTATACGTATAGAACAATTTGAACTGTTTCTTTTCTATTTAGTGCTTGAACTGCTCTAATTATACTTAATTATATGCATATGTACCTCCACCTATCGAACAACTCGATGTTCAAAATATAATTGTTTAAAACATTTGTATTTTTTATTTTAATTACATAGTGTTCCTCCTCTCAATCGATTTAACGATTTTTTACACGATCAATAATAAAACTTACATTTCATCAGAAAGTGGCGAATTTTTTATTACAGAATATTTTTATAGAAAATAATTATTCACTCTTTCTTTGTTTTAATAAATAAATAAATAAAATAAAATAAATGTTGATATAGATAAAAATAACATTTGGTAAAATTTATATAATATAAACATAATGATTTCCAAACCTTGATATATTAAAGATATATAAATACATTGGTAAACAATTTCCACGAAATATAGCAATAATAGCTCAAGGTTACGCTTTATATATGATAAGAAAGATTCCTAAGGCTTTGACACATGACACGTGAAATTAAGACATTTTAAAGGACAATGAAATGATAAAACGTTGACGTGCAAGATAAGTTTTTTATTTCTCCTGACTTTCATTCGAAAGTGATTTACGTATATAATTACTGTATTGTATGTTTGTAGTGACATTTTTAATTTTGAATTCCTCTATTATTCAATTAGAGTTCATAAAAACTTTAGAAGTTACATTTCTTTCTATAATTCTATTGGTATTAATTCTATTGTATTTGCCGAATATTATTATTAATTTTTATATGTTTCTTGCAATTTTTAAACAAAGGAGTTCTAATTAATAAGTTTCCACTACAAACATATCACAGTAATATACAGGATAATATACGTATTTGAATACATATATGGTTTATAACTTTTGACCTTCCGAAAACTTACATTTGAGCGTAGAAACATTGTAATCGATATTATTATTAAAATGGAGAAGAATTGCTAAATTTTATAATATTATTATGATAAGGGGTACATAATTGCGATGGCTTTATTTTTTAGAACATGCTAACATTAAGTTGCTATTACATGGAAGAATATTTTATAAAAAATAATTATTCACTCTTTCTTTGTTTTAATAAATAAATAAATAAAATAAAATAAATGTTGATATAGATAAAAATAATATTTGGTGAAATTTATATAATATAAACATAATGATGAAAGAATACGGCAAACACCTGAATGTGCCATATATTAAAGAGTTTGTAAATAAATGCATTGGTAAACAATTTCCACGAAATATAGCAAGTAATAGGTTGTTTATGTAGAAGGTCAACCAAGATCAAGGTTACGTTAAAATATCGATATTATCATATGATAAGAAAGATTCGGGAATCGTCAGACAATATTTAAAGAGACACATTTGACACATGACACGTGAAATTAAGACATTTTAAAGGACAATGAAATGATAAAACGATGACGTGCAAGATAAAAACCAGTCAACACGGCATGCAGAAGTCGAGGATAAAATTCGCCTGACTTTCAAAGCTAGAAGGCATAGAAAAATTTTATAAATATTTGTATGCGTACAAATTTGTTAAATTTACTTTACTGTATTTTACTGTATTGTAGTGACATTTTTAATTTTGAATTAGGACGGGGACAGTTAGTTAGTTAGTTATCTGAATTTTTTATTATTCAATTAGAGTTCAAAAGTTTTGATTTATGTAGTCGGAAACCGATGTTTCGAATTAGAAGTTAAGTCTAATTGCTTTAAGGCGTTATTAATCAATATTTGTCATTTCTATAAACAATTCTATTCGTATAATTCTATTGTATTTGCCGTTAATAGTAAGCTATTCAATATTTCTTAGATTTTTATATGTTTCATTTACGTAGACATTCAATCTTGATTGATGGAATAATGCATAATTAGTAAGAACAATTTCTTCCTTTACTTCGTTATGTTGTCTGAAACCACAGAAGTTTTTCAACCGAGCGCAACCCTGTTAATATTTTACAAAAAAATGGCGAAAAATTGTCGATAATAATAAGTATTGTGCTGTGAATAAATGTTTATATCTACGCTCGAAAATTAATTCAATATTTCATAGTACATATCACAGTAATATACAGGATGTTTCAAAAAGAATATACGTATTTGGAATACATATATTTATTTAACGAATATGAAACTTTACACACATATTTACAAACATCTCAAGTTCAGATTACAGATGTTCAATATGTCCTCTATCAGCGACATTCCTCCCACACTCAGGCAAGCATATCCTTCGTCACTGATGTTATGGCAGTACGGATCCGGTTCCTCAACTCTTCCAGCTTCTGTGGGAGTGGTGGTAGATAAACGTTGTCTTTAACAAAACCCCATAGGAAGAAGCCACAGGGTGTCGAATCGAGTCACCGTGGAGTCCAGCTGAGACATGCTAACTCGCCAGCTCCTTGGCGACCAATCCAACGGTTCGGTAGAGTTTCATTCAGATGCTCATTCACGCACTTGGCGACTCCAGTGAGGGGGTGCCCCGTCATGTTGAAGAATGAAGTTGTCTTCGAACAGCCTCGGAAACAACCAGTTTTGTAACATAGCGAGATACTGCTGACCGTTAACCGTATTTCCATCAAAGAAGAATGGGCCATAAGCAGATGACCGGGATATCGCACAAAACACATTGATTTTAGGCGAATCTCGTACATGTTCAATGGCTACATGTGGGTTCTGTACACCCCAAATTCGAACATTGTGTTTGTTTACCAGACTACTAACATGGAAAGTCGCTTCATCACTGAACACGATGCGCTGTGCGAAAGTGTTATCATTGTCAATAGCATCATCACACGTTTCCGTTTGTCATCAGGACGCAGAGTTTGTAACAACTGTAACTTTTACGGCTTTATAACCAACTGAAGTCTCAAAACACGCCTAATTGTTGTTGTAGGCAGTTGTAACTCCCGACTGGCACGACGAATTGATTTTGGAGGATTACGTTGGAAAGCAGTTTGAATTCGTGCAACATTTTCTTCAGAAGCACGAGGGCGGCTAGGACTCTTTCCTTTACATACACATCCTGTATCTACAAACTGTCGATACCATCTGCGAATGTTCCACCCATTCGGAGGATCAATTTGGTAGCTCGACCTGAAACATCTTTGCACTGTAATCACGGAACTGCACTTCGCAAACTCGAGAACACAAAATGATTTCTGCTGCGGAGTAGCCATTTTAAGCATATGACAGTTACCAAGAAAATCAGAAGACTGACATCTAGCGGTTATTAAATAAACTAGACTATACATTCGTTTCTCCAATAGCCTAGCCGAGGCGCAGCGATCGACAGTTTGGACAAAATAATACTTTGTAGTACGTATATTCTTTTTGAAACACGCTGTATATATTTTCAATATAAATAAATAACAATATTCTATTAAGATAAAAATTTTACGTGCAGATACTTTAATAGTTTCACTAGACGAAAATCCGAAATCAATAAAATGTTGCAAATAACGAATTGACCCATATTCAAATTAGTTTAAAAATGTAATTCTCGAAAAATTCAAATTAACAATTCGAGCGAACCAAATTTAATATAACTCATAATAATATAATTATAACTATAACATAAACACTCTTGAAATAAATTCTCCTGCGATGAACAGCGTTGGCAATAAATTTTAGAATGTAATAAATCCAAATGGATAAATCCTTTTGTATCTGCCGAATTTGTGTTATAAATCCCACATACAATGGATCGAAACATTATTAAAACCTAGCCAAGGAAAATACAAGAGCAATTGAATTTATTTCGTTGATTAACTAGTTGAAATAAAGCGTATTATTTTTCTCATCTGAGGAAAAGAAGCTCATTTATAATAGAAATGGAGATTTTACAATATTCTTTCGAAGTTCGATGGTGACTTGAATGTACAATAAATGGAGAATATTTTCCCAATTACTGTTTCTGAAGATATTGTTATGACGAGCGGGTCCGAATAATTTCGAAATAATTAATTTTCCTTACATATGTGAATCTGTATAGAAATATAAGGAGTCCAATAAATAATAGATAACTATTATGTAAACAAGAATATCTGGCATTTTCAGTAAATAAAGAGTATGGCCATGAAAAATTGCTGTTGTTAAATAATGTAATACTTTGTATCGGAGTTCCTTCAAAATTTAATTTCAAAACATTTTTCAGTTATATTATATTATTTCTTTAAATTCTAATATTCTAGTATTTCAAAGCCAATAAATGACTTTATCTTTTACTTAGAATGCCTAATGTATAACACGAAATGCGTATACATATTCGCCTTCAACTTCAACGCACTTGCACCAACCACAACGAAGTTGAAAATAGCCTATGCAAATTATATTCATTGAATCCCACTCAAAAAGTGTCTTCGCAAATATCCCCAATATATGTACGAAAGAACCTATTGCAGCAGTTAATTTAGTAAAGATAACATGCCCGCAAAATGATAACAGATAAACACGTTCACCTAATATATGTTATGATAATTGGTTTTGCAACAAATACTAAAAATCTTTCACACACAGATGAATCATAACAAAAATTTTTTCGTGTTAGCTTCCACATCAACTAACAGAATTGTGAAAAGCTGACTACGAGAATCAAACCATTACTAAAATAATAGCCGGCGAAAGCATTATTCCATTTTTGAAACACATTTAGGAAGTAAAGTATACATATTTGAAGATAACCGCTTTGCAAAGGCAAAATTTAATAAAAATATATTGAAACTCTATTTTTAAATGTAGTTAGTGAATTTGAATCAGACTGACAGGAAACTAGTAAATGGTACACATTTTGCTCGTTCACTAAAATCTCATAGTAAGAAACTTTATAACAAGCAGTGTAATTTTTTAAAAAAAGACAAGATGAAAGTTTTGAAACCATATTATCTAATCTCACAATATGTGTCTTACTTTACTCCCAAAAACAACGTATTCCTTTTATAAACTTCCCAGACATTACAGAGGTACATGATATAAAAAGAAAGGAGTGGGATAAGCAAATAAGTAAATAAATTTTATGAAAATATATAATCCAGAACTTTATAAGCACCCTATACGAGAAAGTCAATTTAAGAAATAATAAGAGATTAAATAATATTAATAGTACGAGGGAGCGTTTTTATATTCGCGGAATGGGGGACAAGGGGTGGAAATAAAAAAACCAAATTATTTTTCTTTTTCAATATATTCACCTGCCAGACGGATACATTTTTCACATCTTTCAATTAATTTATTTATACCCTCATAAAAAAATGATTTCTCTTTATCTGCAAAATACGCCGAAACTGCCTCCTTGACTTCATCATCGGCAATAAATTTTTTACCCCGCAGCTCTTTTTTCATTTTCGGAAACAGGTAATAATCACTCGGGGCCAGGTTTGGGCTGTAGGGTGGGTGATTCACAATTTCGAAGCCCACCTTATGCAGGGCAGCTAACGCAACGCGGCTCTTGTGGACGGGCGCGTTGTCGTGCAAAAGCAGAACACCTTTTGTCAATTTTCCCCGTCTTTTCTCTTTAATGGCTTCTTTTAGTCGCTCTAATATTGAAGCGTAATATTCTCCGGTTATAGAAACACCTTTATCTTTATAATCAATCAACAATATTCCTTCCGAGTCCCAAAATACTGTTGCCATGAGTTTCCCAGCTGATTGTGACACTTTAAATTTCTTGGGAGGTGCTGTGCCCTTTTTATGCCACTGCATGGAGTCTTGTTTGGACTCAGGTTCATAATGATGAACCCAAGTTTCGTCTCCAGTAACAATTCCACTCAATACACCATCCTTGTCTTCATTACAGAGGTCCAAAAATGCACGCGAACACTCTACGCGCTGTTGTTTTTGCGGCGGCGTGAGCATTCTCGGTACCCATCTTGCGCTGACCTTAGACATGCCGAGATGATCGTGTAGGATTTTAAAAATTGTTGTATCGGATACTCCAACCATTTCTGCGAGTTGTTTCTTCTTTAGTCGAGCATCTTCGAGTACAATTTGTTCAACTTTTTGGATAAGTGCTGGCGTGGTCACCACAATGCTCCTGCCCGGCCTCGGGTCGTCTTCAAGGGATTCCCTTCTTTGTTTAAATAAACTATGCCACTTGTACACCATGGTTTTTCCTGGACAAGAGTCGCCGTTAGCTAATGACATCTCATTCATTATGGTCGCGACTGATTTTCCTTGCCTGGTAAGGAACTTTATAACGGCACGATATTCGATTTTTTCCATATTTCACTTTTCACTCCTGATTATGTTACTTGGTTGACGATAGCTCAAAGACTAACCGCCTAATATTTTTTTGCAATCGTCAAGTTTAAGTTTGGGGTTGAACTGTGTTCTTCACCCCGCACCGCTATCTTGACACTTTTTATTAAGTGTTCTCATATATTACATGTCATTTCTTAATAACTAAAAATCTTAAATATTTCATTGGTATTTACAATTCAGCTTATTATCTAACATAGTACACTTAGAGAATAAATGATGAGTCCATCCTTGGTTAGGGCGGGGCCGTCGGGGGGTCCTGTCCTGCGAGTATGGAGTAGGGTCTTCTATGTTTTCCTACCGTCCTCACGTTGATTCCCGCTATCAGCGGGTTGTCATGGGACTGCACGCTCTCGAAGTAGGTCCGGGATAGTTTGTGGAGAAGTTCCGCAATCGTGGGGACTTTTAAGTCCCGATGAAGTACGGAGTTCCTCACGAACCACGGGGCTCCTGCTATCAGTCGCAGAGTCTTGTTCTGTACCACTTGAATCCTATTGATATGACATTTGGCTGCGTAACCCCAGGTTGGTGCAGCGTATGTCATCGTAGGACGAATGACCATCTCGTATACCATCTTTTTCAACTTCATGTCGAGCCTGCTGTTTCCGTGTAGGAGCGGATACATCTGGACCATGCTGGCGATCCCTCTGCGGGCCATCTCCTTGGTGTGGAGTTGCCATGTCAGGCGCCGGTCCATGGTGACTCCCAGATAGGTGGTATGGTCCACCCAAGGGATGTCGACGTTACGAAGCTGCAGCGTTGGGACTTCCACCGTCCGCGGCGCCTTGCTGAAACATATGGCAGAGCATTTATTAGTATTGATGGTAATTCTCCAAGTGGCGAACCACTCTTCCATTCTGTCGATCGACGGCTGCAGTCTTTTCACCGCCACGCTGGGTTTGCGGGCCGTCGAATAGATCGCAGTGTCGTCGGCATACAGAGCTACATGGACGTCTGGTGGGGTTTTTGGGAGATCACTGAGGAATATGTTAAATAAAATTGGTGAAAGCACGGAGCCCTGGGGAACTCCTGCCAGGATAGGCCTGGATGTGGATAAACATCCGTTGTGTTTGACAGCGAAGGATCGCTCGTCCAAGAAGGAGTGGATAAGGGATATCATGCGGGATGATATTTTGGAGGAGTTGAGTTTGTGTAGTAGGCCCTCGTGCCAGACCCGGTCAAAAGCTTTGGCCACGTCTCGAAAGAGGGCAGCTGTAGAGCGTCTGCGGTTGTAGCCCATGGTGATGTGGTCGACCAGGCGATGGATTTGGTGGGTTGTGGAGTGCCCTTCCCGAAATCCGAACTGCTCGTCCTGGATAACGTTCTTGTCCTTCACCTCCTCCGCTAGTCTGTTGAGAATTACTCTTTCGAGTATTTTTCCCATGGACGGCAGCAGGCTGATGGGGCGGTAGTTTTGGGGGAAGGCTGGGTCCTGCGTCTTCTTCCTGATCATGATGATCTGGGCTTTCCTCCAGGACTTTGCTAAATGCTGCAGTCTGAGGGCTGCATTCACGACGTTGGTGAGATGCATGATCCCCAGGTGCGGCATTGACTTCAGGGCGGAGTTCGTGATCCTGTCGTGACCGGGGGCCTTCTTGGAAGCAAGGTCCTTCACGATCTTCTTGATCTCTTCCGGGGATGAAGGAGGGATTTCATCATCTGTTGGCGTCAGCAGCATTCTGTGAACTTCTCTGTGGACCTTCTCGATGTGATCCAGATCGATGTCTTGGTAGGTCGGTTGGAAGGCGAGCTCCAGATGGTCGGCGAAGGCCTCAGCTTTCGCTTGGTCCTCGTAAACCAGTCCGCGTTCTCCATGGATCGGTGGAACTGCTTGGGAGTTCCTTCGGTCCAAAGCCTTCTTGACCTGCCACATCTTTGGAGCCTCGTCCAGAGCTTCGAGTCTTGCGGCCCATCTCTCGTTCTTGTATTCCTGGAGCTGGTATCTGATCTCCACCGACAGTTGGTTTGCCAGTCTTCGGTACTCTGGGTCACCGGTCCTGGCAAATCTTCTCCTTAGCGCATTCTTGTCCCTGATCTTCTCCTGGAGGAATCCTGGGAGGGAGTCCGGGTGGCGTACTTTCTTCACGGTATTTTCCGCGTAGCGTATGGCTTGCTGAGTTGACCTGGTAAGCACTTCCACTGCTCGTTCCAGATCTTCTTCGTTCTCTATTGGTGTCACTGGAGGAAGATGGTCCTTCAGGTGTTCTGAAAAAGCTGGCCAAGACATTATAGTGGAGGTATTGGAGGGAGGTTCGAACTCGTCTCCGAGCTCAATCAGGATAGGATTGTGGTCGGAGTCCAGTTCGTACAGTGACGTGATGGTATGTTCGAACTGGACATTTTTAAGGATCATTATGTCCAAAACGTCTGGTCTTCCTGCGGCCCCAAAATGCGTGGGCTCCGCGGGTCCGTCCACGATTAACTGGTTATCCAGCATGTACTGGTGTAATTTACTACCTGCTGGATTTTGACGTCTAGAATTCCAGTCCCCATGTTTGGCGTTCAGGTCGCCAGCAATCAGGGTGGGAGTGTTGGAGTCCAGAAGGGCTTCTTGGGCCTCTTGGGCTTCTGCGGTGAGGAGTTGGTGGTGTGGGATGCTTCTCCGGACAAGGATGGCAGTTCCTCCGCCTCGGCCCCTCACTCTGTCGTTCCTGTAACAGGTGTATCCAGGCAGTCTCAGGGTATGTCCAGCCTTAAGGAAAGTTTCCTGTAGGAGGACAACATCTGCGGAGTACCTTCTTGCGAATTCCTCCAAGGCAAGTTGCTTCTGGATTATGGAATCTGCATTCCAGGCGACAATCTTCAGGGACTTTGGCCTCTTCAGTCCTCGATCCATTGACCGTTGAACAGGCTACAAATCTCTTGCGCGAAGCCCAGGATGATGGTGATGGCATCCTCGCTGGATCGCGCTGTCGACAGGCTGGAGCCTATTCTGAAAACTAGGGACAACAATCCGGAGATGTTGTCCACGTTAAATTTATCATTGGAGGGGGCAGGACGTGAGGGTCCGGGAAGGGGGCGGCCTGACCTGGGGGCGGGGCGCGGAGGTTCGGGGGCCGATCGTGCTGGTCCTGGTGCAGCTGGGCGTGCTGCTTCCGTGATCTGGCGCTGCTTTCCCTTCTTGGGGGCGGGCGGTGCCGCCTTCCTGGGGGCGGGTGGTGCCGGCTTCCTGGGGGCTGGAGGTGCCTGCTTCCTGGGGGCTGGCGGTGCCTGCTTCCTGGGGGCTGGCGGTGTCGGCTTCCTGGGGGCGGGCGGTGCCTCCTTCCCGGGGGTGGGCTGTGCCGCCTTCCTGGGGGCGGATGGTGCAGCCTCCTTCGGGGCCGGTCGTCCAGGGGTGGCGGTGGGATGGGCGGGATTAGGTTGTGGGGCAGGTGTTTTTACCTTCCGTAGGCTGGGGAAAGTCTTCTCGTCGCGGCTAGGGGCGGCGGGTTGAGGGGCCTTCCTGGTCTCCTGCTGGGTTGCAGTCACTTGGGCGGCACGTCCCGGCTTTGGAGCTGGGGGCGGTGCCCTCGGGCATCCCCTGTAGCTGGCCACATGGGGGCCGCCACAGTTGCAGCACTTTGCCTGGCCGTCCTTTCCTATTGGACAGCTTCTCGCCTGGTGGCCGTCTCCGCAGATGACGCACCTGGGGGCCAGATGGCATTGTCGCTGGGCGTGACCGAATCTCTGGCAGCGATGGCATTGGATAACTTCGCTGCGCTGTTTGGGGCCCTCCGTTGTCACGCAGAGTCCCAGAACTTCTTTTAGATCGTAGAGCTTCCTGCCCTCCTCGTTCTTTGGAACTTGGACGATCACCATTGGCATGGGGATGCGGCCGCGGACCTTGTTCATCCTGCTGACATGGATGACGCTGTATCCCTGGGCCAGCAGATCTTCCTTGATTTCCTGGTTGGAAATCACTGATGGAACTCCTCGAACCACCACTTTCAGAGGTTTCTCCTCCGGCAATCTAAAAGTATAGAACAAAAATTTACCGTCTAGGAAGGCCACCATCCTTCGGTAGTCCATTGCGGTCGCTGGTTAGACCCTGATGCCTCCGGTGGTGTTTCGGGCCTTCAGGTAGTTTATCCTGGACGCTCGGAAGTGGGCGGCGATCTCGGTCCATTTCTCTTTCGATTGTATGACAATCGGAGGGATTCGCTGTTGCTTTGCGGCAACAGCCTCCTCCACCACTTGCATACTCATCCCTCTCTTTTCTTCCCTTTCGGACGCGGCCGTAGCCGCGTATGAAGTGCCCGGGATGGGCTCGACGGCGTCTTCGTCGCCCATGGTGACGTCGACCAATGGAGGCGTCCTGGCGTCGCGACGTCTTCTCTTGTTGTTTCGTACCACTACGAAACCATCCTCGTCCTTGGCGTCGGCGTCGGTGTCGGCGTCGGCGTCTCCCTGGTCGACGTCGATTACCAGCGGGCTGTCTCCGCTGTCCTCGCTTTCGGAAGGACTGGGCGATCTGACGACGCCCTCCGTCGATCCTTCCTGATCCTCGGTTGTGGCTGCCGCTGCGGCGCGCAGCATCTCGACGTTGGCGGCGATAACGTGGTCCACTGGGGCGCCCGTGAAGTTGAGCACCGCCGGTCGCAAGAAGTTCCTCCTCTTCTCCTCGTCGCTGGGCGGCGTCGCTGTTGGACGTCCGCTGTCCATCCTGGAACGGCGGAGTTGGGTCCGGACGGTCTGGGCGGCTCACCCGTCCAACCGAGCAGTTGCCGCTAACAGCAGCAACTGCACGTCAAACGCCTGAGCGGGCCCTCTTACGCACTCCACTAACGAGGTTAGTGGAGGGAGTCGTTGATCGTTCGGGTCGGTTCGGTGTAGGTCGCTGGGCTGCGGAATGGAACTGGCTGGTCTCCTGGAGTGGGAGATCGGTCGGCTCGTTGCTTCTCGGAGCTCTGCTAGGTACGTCTGATCGGGACGAGTCTCGACAGACGAATTCTAATGCAACCGCCTAATAACAATGAAACTTCGTATTTATACTAATCATGAGTCGCTGCACAGGCCACGCCCCCAATGCGCCTACTCACCCCTCTACAACCCGCTCATTCCGCGAATATAAAAACGCTCCCTCGTAACTTCTCATGAAAAAATTTATTGCAGATTACCATATCATAGTGGCGAATAAATCGACTATATATATAGGTATAGAAAATTTCCAGTTATCCTTTATCTAAATTAATGATATAAATTCTCCCTAAGTAATGATATTCCTAAATTCCTTTATTATTTCATTATGAAAACTTTTCTAAATAGTTTTACCATGTCCAACTAAAAATAATCCCACAATAGCTGCAGAAATATATAATACTAATGGTAATTCGGTCAGTATTTGACAAATAATTAAAAATCTAATAAATCCTAAAGTAGATGGATCGAAATTTCCTTGGATAATTCTTAAGTAGCGAAAGAAATGTAAAAATACTAATGAATGAAAAACAAGATATATATTTTTGAGTATAAAGCAACGAGTAATCGTTCACAACCAGCTTGACGTTCAGTACAAATTTCCCCTCTTATTATCAACATCATCAATCATGGAAACTACCAATTTTCAGCAGTACCTCGTATTTAGACATATACTTTGTATACTACATCACTCCTGTCCTGTGCAGTAAATAACTAATTTTCGTTTATGTATGCTGTCAGTTATTTCGGCAGCTATAAATCCCTTTGTGTTGAAGCTTGTATTTACCATTTAAACCATTCAATTTCGAAGCGTATATTTTATTAAACCTCATGACTTTATTAGAGTCTATAGGATTAAGTAAGTAAGTAAGACTTTATTAGATAATAAAATGCCACGTGCAATTTATTAAATTTTATATTTATTTACAGAACAGTGCACCAAGATGTACAGAACCAAGATGTACACAGTGTACCAAGATGTACAGAACCAAGATGTGCACAGTGTACATCTTGGTTCTGAGCGGTGTAGATCACGTACGGAGTTTGTTTTACGTACAGGTGTTTTTTCGCCGTGTTTTACAAAGTGCGACACTTTGAAATTGTCTGCTGATGATGACAACTTGGTTGTCGAAATGCGTATACAGAATTACAAAAGTTAATGTGGAAAGGGGTTAAATATCAACCTTAGTGATTAAAAAAAAGATAATTCTATATTAAATTTAATCGGTATTCATTGTTCTGTACTTGTGTTGTGAAGTAGATATAGTGACTCAAAAATAAAATACTTTTTAAAACTTAAAATTGTTTTATTAAGTATTTAAATGGTGCAGTTAATAGAATCTTCTTAACAAACTTAGAAGAGAATTTATTTCGTGTCAACAATTTAATAAAAGATACATAAGAAGAAGAGCGTTACCAGAGGAACCAGGCGTCTAAACATCGAAGCCAAAATCTCCGTAAGCTCCAGGCAATATATCATCTAGACTCGCAGAACATTTGCAATTACTGTCCCCATTAAAGAAGGCATGAAAATACTATATGCCCTGTAAGTACATTTTTTCTTTCATTGCCACCTTGAGACTTCGAAGTTGTATTTTATTATTTCATTATTTTTATTATTCGTGCATCTCCTTTCTGAGAACTTGATTATACCCCCACAAAGTCCATACCATAATAAGACCATCTACCTTAAGTGAATACCTACACAATCAGAGACATCAACCGTTATTTCTTTAATTTCTGAATTTGATGGTAATCCCAATACATTAGATACTTTCAAACAAGCGTGTATATTTTCGTGTTTAATATACGCTGATACAAGCGATTCAGAAAATTAACTTAATGTATTTTTAAGACATGTAATACTATTCAGAGAGAGCTTTAAATTATTAAATTGTACCAACAATATAATTAATTGTCTAACATTAAATTTATCTGACTCAAGAGGCGAAGATTGTTTAGTAATCGATTTAATGAATGTTAAACCAGATAAAAGCAAAATACCATATAACTTCAGTAACAGAGCTCAAGAATTGTCAAATTTATCGATTATCAAAGTAAAAGTAATTACATAAGATGAGAGTATGTGTAATTTTAAAGTTGCCCAATATGGTCGAACAGCCCTTCAGCCATATTTACGAGGCCTAGTGAATTATCAAGTAGGTCAAGAAGTTAAACTTCGTAGTCCTGATATATAACAAAAGGTAATAACTTATGTAATAGAAGCGGAAAACTTTTTATACCCATGTAATACAACTATCACCCTAAACGCGAACTATAACGTAGTAAAATCACAACGCCTACATATATTAAAAAAATACAATTTCCGAACGGCAACACTTTCCATCATATTATAAAAGAGGTAGTTTAAACCATTCATCCATGCAATTTACTAATGTTCAAAGATTAAATTCCAATTTTGCAAGTTATTCTCAGAACAGAGTAAATCTCAGCGCTGAACAGCAAAATCAATTCCAGCAATAAAATCGATTCCAATAGCAAAATCTATTTCAATAACAAACTACTCCTAGTTTTAAATTCGCTAATTCTCCTGACCAATTACAACATAAACAATATCATACACCAACACCAATAGACACGCTTCTGTACAAAGGATCTTCATGCATAAACAATACAACCTACGAAAAAACTTTCCTATTAAAATAATGCACAAAAGAAGAATATAACCCTGAATTATATGAGTTAGATTCACATGATTTAATCTACGAAGAAAATAATGTTTTTACTATAAATGGCTAATAGACACAAATAACGTAGCTTTAGATAATGATACTTGCGAAGAGTATGCACATTAAACTCTATACTCCAACACTTTTGACGAAAAATTTTCAAACAGCAGTCTCTCGCCTTTATACGAACGATTAGAATTTAAAGGCAATCACTCAGTTCGTCTTCTAAATGTAAGCATTCCTGAAATAAGAGCCAAATTTCTTATTGATACAGAAATTTCATAATGGGCACGCACTATTATGGACGTATCATCTGCAAACTGGGTGACTTTACCCACGGTGACATTATAGGGCATATCATTGACATAGATTAGAGACAGAAGAGGCCCCAATATTGACCCCTGTGGAACCCTCAGTGAATTGGCGCTGCATCCGAGAGCTGATCATTCCAGGATACCTTCTGTCTTCTGTTGGCCAAATACGAACCGATCACCTCATTTGCTTGTCCTCTCACTCCATACATGTTTAACTTTCCATTGTATCAAAAGCCTTACTCAAGTCGCAACACCCCAGAATTTCCGCATTTCTAGCATCGAGTGCATCCGCTATATATTCTAGGACCTCAGTAATTGCGGTAGTCGTGAACTTGCCCCTCAGATAGCCATGCTGATTTATATTTATGAGTCTGTGTGTCGAAGAACTGAATTAATCTCCTTTTGATAATGGTTTCGAAGATTTTTGACATCACGGGTAGAATGGAGATTGGTCTAAAATTCGTTTTGTCCGTCGATCCTCTCTTGTGTATCACTTTTGTTATTTTCAGAGGGTCCGGGAACACCCCCCCCCTGGATAAACACTCATTGAAAATGTCTGTTACTGGGTCTACTATATAATCAATACTCTTTTTTAGTATGCTTACGTTCATTCCATATATATCAGTAGTCCGCTGATTCCTAAAGCCAAAAACAACTTCTCTTACTTCCTCCTCTGTCGTAGGGTGGAGGAAGATAGTTTTCTCTGCAACTCCTATGCCCTGCCTCAATAAATCGTGTGGATCCCGGTTTGTACTCTGTATTAATTTGATTGCTTCACTCCCGAACCCAACGAAATAATGGTTGAAATCTTCAGCAGTCACCTCATGCAGAATATTCTGATTGCGTTTATTTCCTGCTACTTCACCCCTAACCACTTCCCATGTAGCCTTGATTTTATTCCCGGCTCCAAGAATATAATCAGAGTTCCATTCCATCTTACTCTGTGTCACCCGATCTTTGTATTCCTTTCTTAATTTTCTATATAATTCTTTGTACTCTCCATCACCTGTCATCCCACACACTACTTGGACTCCACACTCCCCATAGGGTTTCTCACGGCTCTTACATCCTCCATATACCAGGACATTTGGCTACGTCCATGGCCTATCTTTTTTACTATTTCCGGAAAAGTTTCATCAAACTCATCAAGATAAAGATCCAAAAAACATTCAAAACGTTCTTGTATATTGTTAATTAATTGGAGTGTAATCCAATTCACATTTGTAAGATTGTTTATGAACATAAAACTGTTGGCACCATTTATATGTCTTATTTTTCGATAAATTTGTTTCATTGGTCCCATACAATATTTACTTAATAGGAGTAATCTCTGACCCAAATGATCAGATAAATGAGGGTTCGACGTTTCACATAAATCAACAGTAATTTCCTCCGTTATGAATATATTGTCTATACATGTTTTTGAATGATCAGTGATTCTAGAAGGCTCGCTGAATATTTTCCGCAAACCATAGGAAGATAACAAATTGGTTACATCCACTGAATCCTTAGTTTCTTCAAGAAAATTTACATTAAAGGAAGCTTGGCAGTTCTATATTTAAAAAATTTCTTGCTCAATGTACAGTTCAGTACGTTCCGAACAAGTTAGCCCTACGGAAAGGTCATCTCCTCAAAGTATTATATATGATAAGATTATAAATAAAATTAGAAAGGACATAACAGACAACCATTCTTCAATTGGCGCTAGTGACACTATTATCTTTTAATGATCGTGAATGATGTATAAAGCTCATTCACTCTTTTGGGCTTTTGAGCGAGTGTCTCAAGTCGAATGTTCATATTGATAAAGTTTGTAAAACAAAATCAGTTCTTTGCTTTTTGGTCTATGTAATTTATTTCGATGTTCGTTATCCACACCCAAAATTTTGTCATCATTAGACTAAGACTAAGACTACATAATAAATTACTTGCTTTACTAAAACAAATACGTACCATTAACACTTTCGAGTAGTTTTCTTATCAATTATTACGCGTGGAACATCATCAGGGCTCAACTGCTTTCATTGTTGTACTGAGACTGGATAGGTCTGTAGTGGATGTGTTTATATAGGCATATTGCTCACAGGTAAATGGAGTGTTACGGTTACGATTGAATAATTTGGAGATACAGAATTGCCAGACGTAGTGTAGAGCGTAACCGTCATCATGGTTTAGATTATTAGAGTGTTTAGAGATCGCTATAGATTCACGGATTTTTTGGACAAATGTTTCAAGCCTATGCTCAGTATGTGCAGAACCAACTACGCGCAGCCTGATCCAACGCTCATGCTCTGAAACACGAGTGCTGACAGATGACAGCCGACAGCCTTTGTTTCGCCAATAGATGCACTGTCGCACAAGCAGAGAATCATGTACACAACAAGTGATACTTACACCAGTCTCAGTGCAACAGAGAAAGCGCTAGCAGTAATTATGTCCTGAAAATATCCCATTCATGACCAAATGTACCAGAATTGCCGAGATGCGGCTCTAGCCCAAAAGCAGAGATGAAGAAAGTATGGACAACGACCGCAGAAATCCACGAGCCATTTTAGAAGCTTATAATTTTGATGAATTCTTTAATTTATAACTTATCTAGTATAACGTTAAAATGTAATCTAATATATTTTGATGCTTGCGCTTCTGATAACAAGATGATCACATTTTGCAGTAAATAGAATTATGTTTATTATTATTATTACTATTATTATGTATGCATGTAACCAGTAGGGATGTAATCAATGTTCTTATTAGTGTTTTACAAAATATTACTTGTAGCACGAAAAATAATAGAAAGGGTAAATGCAAGTACAATAACTAAAGTAATTTTTGATGCTTCTACAAACACTTTTTGAAATGCTCTCATGTAAGAGAAAGTTTTGTTATTTGTAAATGATACGGTAAATCGTTTAAATAGCATTACTAAGAAACGCTTCTTAAAAGCTTCGACAAGACTTTTATTATATAAACAAAAGTATCCATCTCTTTCTTTACCTCACCTTGTTTTATTTTATTAATTTATTGTAATATACAGCTAAGATGAAGATGCGCTAAATATAACAAAATGCATACATGAAAAAATGTACAAACTGTCTTAAGACGTACAACAGGTGTGGACCTAATAATAACTCATAGACTACTAATATTTGTTGAGGGATGTGGAAGCATTGATTATTATTATAATGACGTAGATTTTTCGCCAACCTTCTCCATCTAACGTCAGTGAAATTTTTAATTTAATTCATATCCGTATAGGTTTGAACCCAGACTGTACGGAGCGATAGTATTATACATAATAGAACTTAATATAAAAATTAATATAAGCTTTACAATGCTTCGTACATTTGTTAAAAGAATAATTATTATTATCTGTATTTGCTTATTGTTACTTTTGTCTTTAAATGCAGATAAAAATAGGTTGTTCTTCATTGCGTATTCAAAAATCTTTCAACGATTGACTAGGTGTTAATAATAATAGTTTCTTGCCTTATAATAAATTAAAATCAAGTTCCTTACCAATTATAAACAGTATATTTTAACTTATTTCTGACGCCACAACTGCTAAGGGGAGCTTATTGAGTTTCTCTGTATATTTTGGTTAAAGGTTATGGGTGCTAGATATAGAAAAGTCAATTAGGTACATTTTTTTAGTATTTCTATGAATTAAAGTAATTTCTAATTTATTGGGTGTTACTGTATGATGTGTGAGAAAGTTTGTGTTCCAGTATTATTCAATTTCCAAATTTTTTAAAACTGTTTATAGTTTGTACTTGTCCCATAGGACTATTAATTTATATTTTTTTACAAGGTCTCTATGTATTACTTTACAAATATTGTTATGTCGTATTATGTCTTCTATCTCTGCTGTTTAAGCAAATGCTCAAATGTTTCCGATGTTTTACGACATTGTCTGCAATTATCTTAAATGTGTCTTGCATTATTACATTTGCATTTAGTATGGATTTTGGCTTTCACAACTCGGTCTTGTTTTCATTAAAGCATCAATTTCTCAGTAAATATTACCAATTTTCCTTTATTTGTTGCTTGCCTATTTGCCAATATGTATTTGTATTAGTTAGGGATATGTTAGTTTCCTTTCAGATTTCTACTTTACTGGTATTAGTTATTATATATTCTCTGAACTAAACTTTATATTATTGAGGTTTAGTAGTGTGATTTTGTTATCTGCCTCTATTATGGCTTCGTAACGGATATAGTTTCTCACAATCAGAAAATATATTCTAAGATTGTTTACATATTTATAGTGCGCATCTTTTATAACAATGAAAGCCCTTTTTCCATTCTACCTCAGGATGTTGACGACGTGTGTAATATTTCGTGGATAATGTTCTCATCAATAAATTAAGGGAGTCTACCTATTTATGTAAGCAGTTTATGAATCTAAGTGAGTAAATCAAATGTGGGATTGCATATGTATTAACTACTTTAGTTTTGTTTTTTGGCAATTACTCGATTAATAAAAATTGTTGCTTTGTAATTTTTTCTATTAATTACTGATATGATTACTATTATTTAATGCATGCAGTATGCTACGTACTAGTCGTACAACAGCAAAGATGCTGCAGTTCGCGAACGACCGCTCGGGGGAGCTTTGGTTTCTCTGGACAGCAACAGAACGAATGCCAGCTCGCAAACTCGGCGATAGTCTTTTTTATTTTTATATTAAAAAGGGCGCCAATAGCAAAATTATAGCAGATGTAAATAAACGTTAAGTTTTCAACAGGCTGTAGCTCTATTAACCTGCTGAATTGCCTCAGAATCCCCACAGTTTAGGTTGACCCGGTACATACCAGTTCAGCCTTCCAAAGCAAATCCAGTTAAGAGAGAAAACAAAAAAATATTTATATAATAGACAAGATATTAGATATACATCAAAATGTAATAGTAATAGCAAGATATTATTATTGCAATATATATATATATATTGAATTCACATATCAATTTGGCTAACAGATTAGCTTTCCTATTCAACTAAACTGTAATTAAGCGGTAATTAACCAAAATATGTATATATAATTATAATTTAATAATTATAATTTTAAAATTTAAAATGAATACAATATCCTAAATATATTTTGATACCTCATTCTATGTCCATCGGCGTCCTCTCTTTCAAAAACGGCAGGATTTTAATAAATATACGAAATGCAGAAACATGTTCTAAGCGAAAAACAAACCGTAACAAGTATGCCAGTACAAACTTAGGCAATGTGCTAACATCTTGAAATATGTTCAGATAATTTCCTTTGCAAGTCATTATTAAATTTTGCAACCAAGTATCTTTTCCTTCTTTTGCAATTCCTGCTCATAAACAAAGTTGCGTATCTCACAATAAATTCACAGTTCATTTTAGATATCTACTCAAGTATTTCATAAAATGTTTATGTCAATTCATATTAGCTACCTGTATACACACGTTCTAAAATTATCTTATTCCTTTTTGCTAAATTTTTACCTTTTGAAATTATTATTATATTATTACTCATTAACTTATGGTTCAATATTTGTAACAAAGAGATATAAATTACAATAATTTTACTAGAGAAGCTTAATGCACAAAAATATAAAAAGCAGGAAACAAATTTCGTGGGGAACAAACTTAATTTTTGTCGGATTAAAAGAAGTTGCAATTTTAGGAAAAAAAGCAGTTATTTTAATTTTAA
Source organism: Dermolepida albohirtum (assembly GCA_031893035.1). Lineage (NCBI taxonomy): Eukaryota > Metazoa > Arthropoda > Insecta > Coleoptera > Scarabaeidae > Dermolepida > Dermolepida albohirtum. The sequence goes on along the minus strand of JAVIWB010000149.1, from coordinate 42,501 downwards.
CTTCAGTTAACTAACATAATCTTAATCCGTAAAATTTATATTATATTTTTGGCAGCATGATATAAATTTACTTTTTTTACTGTATATAACCTATCTAATATAACAAATGAAGTTTCGGGTAGGTATCGATTTTAGTTTATCAAAACAAACGAGAACCGAAATCGTTTTATACTGAACTACGTAACCAAACGCTCTTCTATTGTCTTAACGTTAACACTTCGAATTAGTTCAAGATAGCTATTTAAGATAATATACTCGAAAACACTTTCATTTAACAATTCCACTTTTAATTGTAAATTCCGAAGGAATTTATTATGCTGAAAACAAATTTTGTTATGAAAAAACTATATAAATATTGTATTGGCACCAAAATATCTTTATATATATATATATATATATATATATATATATATATATATATATATATATATATATATATATATATAGATAAATCATATAAAAGAACAAATAAGGATAAATGTCACTTGATGAATTACATAACTTTAAGGAAAAGTTACAATTTATTATATACAGAACAAGATTTTATATCGTCGGTAAAGACTATAATTTCACCAAATCTTTTTCGTCTTTGTCTGTATATAATGATTTGAATTATTACTGTTATGAATTATTTAGTAAATATTCATGAATCACTGAACGGGCGCACACGAACTGCACCACGGATTAGCAACTTAATCTTTTTCATTTTGGGTAAATGTAATCTCCTGTCTGAACTGCACCACGGTCGAACGCGGCATCCTAAATTTCTAGCTGAACTGCACCACGGATAATAATAATGGATTTCTGATAATAAATTTAAGTATAAAACAGTGCTATTTGCGTGCAAGTATTTATTTCAAGCCTTAATTAGAATATTAAACGAAACGAAAACTACAAATAATTCAATTTTTACATAGGTATTTATTTCAAACCTTAACTAGAATATTAAACTAAAAGAAAACTACAAAATTGTAATATTAAAGAAAACAGTCATGTACAATTCAATACAGCCTTAAACTAAAAATATACACTATTTATTTTTTATTTATACATTAATAGAATTAAAGTGACAAGACACGCTACGAATAAACATTTTTCTACTAATTGTACCGCTTCGATATTCACTGATTTTATTAATAATATATTTTTGTTTCTGCAAAACCTGTTTTCTAATAATCCTTCTCTGATTTATATTAACTGAATTTATTTTAATGTATGTGTCGTTTTGCATATCTTTCAGAACATCCAAAAACTTGTGTATACTCGGATGCGGTGAGGAACAGTAATTATTGAATTTTGAGTGAAACGACTCACAACAGTTTGTTGTTCTAGACAAGCAAGCCGGATTTGCAGCTCAAATTTCAGGCGGAAAACTAGCGTCTTCGTCAATATAATTTTCAACGAGGTAATCTGCAAATTTGGTCACACGCAGGTCGTTTGGCTGCTCCGACTGAAAGTCGTCAACGAACGAATCTCCAACTTCTTCTGGTTTAAGGAAAATTATCCCTAAAATGTTCCTAAGCCATTTTCCCGTTTCGGATTCCTTATCCTTATATTCCGCAGAAAGCCCCACTTCCTGAATTTTTCTCCATCTAATAGGAAAATAGAAAATTAATAATCATTACTAAACACAATGTATACATATATGCTGAAACTTACCAAGATTGTGTGAGATGAAAACGACATCCTATAATATTCACACCAGCAAAACTTTCTCTTATTTTGTATGTACGTACGGTGCCTTTTGAAGTTAACTTTGTTACTGCTTCTGCATGTGAATTTAATTGTAAATTAATTAATTTAGATGGCTTTTCTGCAAAATTGCTTTCGCTAGCTTTCCTTTTTAAACTGTTGCTCAACACCTGCCGAGTTAAGATATTATCGCTAAGGTTGTCGTGGTTATGTTCACCCTGTATTCTTGATATAACATCACCAAAACTGAATAATCGAACCGCGCACTTTCTGATGGTACATCTCCAACACACCTCACCGGTAGATTTAACTTCGCGTACTTTATAAAACTTATAATTGTCAACTACTATTAATTTTTTACCTCTTTCGCTAAACATCATTTTTGGTTTCATATCTAATTGCACAAAATTACTTAAATAAGTAAGACCTAACTGTCGATGAACAAACATGCAATGTTCAAGTTAACTATTATATTTTCATTGTAAAACTACTCCGCCCCCCCACAATATCCTGAAAAGAGTAAACTTTACCTACTATAATTGGGCGAGTAATTAATATTAAATTACCCACAGCAGATTATAAAGATTATCGTTCAAATATAAATTAGTTTTCATAATCCGGCCCGTGGTGCAGTTCATTTACAGGATTAAAACAATCTAAAATTTACGTGGTGCAATTCAGGTAGAAGATTAAAGAACTAATTGATTTTTGGTGCAGTTCGTGTGCACCGCACTGAACGCATAATAAAAATAATTTAATAAAAATAAGTATTCGTCACTATACATATTTTAAATATCATATAATTATATATATATATATATATATATATATATATATATATATATATTATGCAATGTGCAAACAATATTTAAGATAAAGGAAACTTTTTTAAAATTAAAAAAAAACTCTTTGAAAGGTCATAATGACTAAAACATATCTATAAATTAAGATCGTTACATGCAAAATTTATTTTCATATTTTGGGGAGAGTTATACATTGTGAAATTGCAAAATTTTGAAAATAATTATTCAACCAATTTTCATTTTATTGTTCCTTGTTACTCTTATCATCCTCTCATATCTGTCAGCTTAAATTAAAAAATATTTTATAATCAATACTATCAACAAGTTATACATTTCTCCGTTTTTCGAATTTTTATTTTTATAGGCAGATTTGTACTATTATCATAATTTTTATTTGAAGTGTTTTATAATTAATTGCCACAATAATGAGTCGATATTTTGCTCTTTCCAGCATTTTTTTTTTTTTCTGAATATGTCACACTTTGAGTTGCATAAAGGTTAAATAGTCTGCTAATATCTACCAAGTCTACCATTGTTCACGCCATTAAGAGTTCAACTTTGAATATTAATTGAGTATATTGAAATTAAGTTACTATTTAGCAACGATTATGTTGAAATATACTATGCCGATCGAATAATTTATCGACTTATAATTGGATTAGCCAAGATAATATCGACTTATCTTGACCAATCAATCTTCACACGTGATTGACGGTTCAAGTTGGATTAATATCGGCATCTTACTAGAACAACCTTATTTTCATTATTTAACCCTTAAAACCAATTGTGAGGTATGTAATCTGTAAACATTTTACGAGGGTAGCCGTTTATATTTCGGGAACTGGCAACATTGTTAGTAATGCGTCCCATCTGTTGATTGCATCGTGAAATTTATCATTTTTGACAATATATTTACATTAACAGTTTTATTATCCAGTCACTATTTCTATTGTTGACAATAACTTGAAAATTTTATGTCAGCGAAAAAGTGGAATAAATTCGCCAACATTTTCATGCAATTATTTTTCATAACCTTTAGTGTGGATTATTTCAACAAGAATGCATCGACGAGCTGAATTCTTTATATGGTGATGGAGCACCATCGAAAACTACAGTCTATCGTTGGTATAGTGAATTCAAACTTGGACGATGTTCTTTGAACGATGAATTTCGTGAAGGTCGTCCCACAAATGTTGTGTCGGAAAACATTAATGCAGTGTCTGAATTGATAATGCAAGACCGGCATGCGATATACCGCGAGATCGTGGCATCTCTAGGTATTAGTAACACCAGCGTGCATAAGATCCTGCAAGAACATTTAGCCGTTAAGAGGCTATGCTGGGTAACTACATGATTTGACAACCGCTCAAAAAAGGACTTGCGTCGATTGGTACCCAGAAGTGCACAAAAATTACAATGGCGGTGCCTCGAAGAACATTTATAAAGTCGTCACAAGTGATGACTTTTGTATCTATACGTATGAGCCCGATAGTAAACAGCAGTCGACTCTGTGAGTATTCCAAGATGAGCCAAAACCAACAAAAGTTGTTCGCGCTCGAAGCACATTTTTCGGACAAATCGGTCACATTGCAACCTTAGACCTTTGTTAGACCATTGGTACACAACTATTTGTTTGCCAAAAATTTTTGAAGAAATAAGGAAAGCAAACCGAAAACGACAGATCATTCTCCACCATGACAATTCGAGCTCTCAAAGGCCGATTCAAACAATTGAATATTTGACCGGGCAAAATATTGAAAAATAAACTTGGTCAACGGTTTTCTACGCCGGAAGAGGCATTCCGAACTCATATTTTGGAGATACCGCCTTCACAGTGGCAGCAATGCTTTTCGAATTGGTTTAAACGAATGCAAAAGTGCATTGATTTTCAAGTAGAATATTATGAAAAGCAATTAAACTATTTCCGGTATTAAATTTTCATTTTTGCCATTCCCGAAATATAAACGGCTGCCCTCGTATTACATAGTGGTCTAATTCTTTACTTGTTTTTTTTTCTACGTTGACTTTAGCGTTCTTTCCTTCCCTACATTTAATAACTTATTAATTATCGAATGACAAGTGACCATTATTTTCTTATGTAATTTATTGTTGTCGTTTTGTTTATTTCCTTTTGCTGTTGGGACGTGCTCATTAAGTGGCACATATATTATAAAATACTTTTTGTACGAAAATATTTGAACAAATATAATAAACTTGTAACAGTGCCTAACTTTTTTTTTTGGCTAGTGTGAACCAAACTTTTGCTACGTATAACTAGGGTGCGATTGGAGTTTCGAACTGTAAAGTAGACGTTTCCTTTTTAAAATACCTGTCAAGTAAATAGATCTTTTTTAATACCGTGTATTTCAAAATATTTGAACAAATATAATAAACTTGTAACAGTGCCTAACTTTTTTTTTTGGCTATAAAAGGACGTCTTCTTTTTTCTCTTAGTTAACTAAATAACGAACGTATTTTATCGATCCAACTTTTGCTTCAGTATTGACTTAGGGCTTTCAGGGAACAATACTGTGACGTCCTTTTAGTTCTGACTAACAGTAAACCGCCCCTCCCGGCCGTTCGTGTTTATTTCTTGAGCTAGTTTTAGCACCATGGAGATCAAGCAAAAAGATCGCTTAAGGTAAGAATACGGGCATTTATTTATTGTGCTACTCAGCGCAGGACAGAATATTACAAGATACATGATTCAAGGAACATTCTTTAGAATTTTGGACAGTAAAATAACTAATGACAGATATAGTGCTTGAAACAAAAACAAGTTAATCCAGAATTATTGCTACAAAAGAGAACAAATTAATGTCCATAAAAATTTTTAGTAAACAATACAAAAATGTTATGTTTTGAAAATTCTCTCTCAATACTTATAAGAAAATTTTTATAATTCATATGATAAAACATATTTAAAAGTAGTTCCCAAAAGTAATAAAATATATTAATGTCGTTAATATTTGCAAATAATATTAATGAAAATAGTATTAAACAAGCAATAAGCTTGTGATGAAAATTCATGAACTGATAATACCTGGTATATATAATATATACTGTAAATCGAAGCAAACAATGAATAAATAACTAATATTTTTCATTTTATTTTGTTATCAAAAAGATAAATTCTTCTGTTTTACAACACTTATTGATGATACAATTATAATTAAGACTTTCCCTATAATTAGCCATTTACATTAACTGTATTTATACATAATAATTGGTAATGTTAACAAAAATATCCAATATTAATGAAGTACTTAGCATAAACTATTTGAAATGATATATAAGAAAAATACCAGACTTAAGAAAATACTTTCTCACATACTTTGGACGTTCTCTAGATCAGTCATGTTTTAATCACTTTCATTTAAATTAATTATAAATTCCTGATGACTATTGGCATTTTCAAAATATACATTTTCTATTTCATTGTATGTCTAATATAATATTTTCATTTTCTGGCTTTATATTGGCACTCGCTTTTCGTATAAAATTTAAAGCTACTTCGCTAAATTTGGGACGATTTTTGGTGCGGCGAACATACTCTCTCAATTGATTTCATATTAACTCGATCGGATTCAATATACAGTAATATAGCGGCAAACGTAAAAGTGTGTTCTATGGCTGTGGCAAAAGTGCAAAAGTATTTGTTTTAAATACTTCTAATATTTAATTCTTTGTGAAGCTATCTCCTTAATAACTATATTTTTTTTTGTAAAAACTCCGATATTGCAGCCTTCGTACTATTCGAATTTGGTAGCTTCTTCACCTATTGTGAACGGTATGAAGCATTCTCCATGAAAATGGCACTTCTTTCGGGTAATGCTGGTAAGAGATTTCCCTGAAACTACTCTCCAATAATGATGACCGGGAAGGCCACGAAAGTCGGTTATGGAGGAAAACGTTACTACTTTGAGAAAAATGCTTGGCGAGTGACCTACCAACAGATAGGTGGTACTTCAGGCCTAAATACACCAGCAATTCGTTCGATGCTGCATGAACATTTGCACGTGAAGAAACTTTGTTCTCTCTGGGTGCCGCATCGACTGACTGAAGAGCAAACGACACGAAGTGTGACTTGGTGCCAGGAGATGCTAAAAAAGTTTAATAAGGGACAATCTCTTAACAACATCGTGACAGGTGACGAGATTTAGCTCTACTATTACGATGCGCCGATCAAAGCTCAAAACAAAGTTTGAGTCTTTGATGACGAGGATACACCCGTAGTTGTCAGAAAATCCCGATCTGTAAAGAAGAAAATGATAACTGTATTTTTCAAATTGAGTGGAATTGTGGAATGCGTCGTTTTGGACACATAGAAGACAGTCACAACTAAGTGGTATACTGAACAGTGCCTGCCTAAAGTCATTGGATCTATGAAGAATCTGCGGCCAAAGTCACGACACCTGGTTCCTCCGTCACGATAATGCTCTAGCTCACCGCGCCAAAGCCTGCACCGAATATTTGACTACGACAGGATTGAAAGTTCTCGAGCACCTTCTCTACAGTCCAGATCTTGCTCCCTGCGACTTTGCACTGTTAACGCATTTGAAAATGAAGCTAAAAGGGAGGCGGTTTTCCAGTGATGAGGACCTTCTGCGGGCTTGGGACAACGAGTGTGCTTTACTTCCTAGTGAAACTTGGCAGAACTGGTTCAAAGATTGGTTTCGGATGATGGAGAGGTGTATTGAGTGTATAGAAATTTACTTTAAAAAAATTAAATAAACAAAGCTGTATTGCAAAACTTTCCTAGTACCCTTTGTATATAAAACGTTGCTACGTGCTGATTGCACAAGTGAGCAAGTGCTGCGGGTCGCGTACGACCGCTCGGGGAAGCTTACGTTATTCCGGGCAGCAACCGAACGATGCCAGCCAGCTATCGCGGAGGTCGTGGTTCGCAAGTTCAGATTTTTCTTTTACTATTTGATTTTAGCCTTTAGATCGAAAAAAAAAGAGAAGGGCGCCAAGAGCGAAATTTACGGCGGATATTTTCGTTTGGTTTTTCACAGACCGTAGCTCTATTGACCTGTGAAGTTGCCTAGATTTCCCCACTGTCTCTTAGGTAAGTTAAAATTGACACACCCAGTGTATGTGCATATATTGGGTCTGGGAAAAAGTTCGTGGCGTTTTTCCCGATAGATGGCATTGGTGGCCGATAACTAAAGAACAACAAGTCACAGCGACACCACCGACGGCTCGTTTTTTAGATGACCTTCCGAACGTTAGTTTGAGCGTAGAAACATTGTAATCGGTGCAGTGGTTGGAAAGTTATTCGCACTTGAAAATGGAGAAGAATAATGAGAAATTTCGCTATATTCTGCAATATTATTATGATAAGGGGAAGAACGCTGCGCAGGCTTGTGATAAAATTTGTGCTGTGTACGGTGAAGGTACTTTATCGAAATCTGTTGCGCGGAAATGGTTCGCTCGCTTTCGTTCTGGAAATTTCAATGTGAAAGATGAGTCACGCTCCGGTCGTCCAATCACTGAAAAATCTGATGAAATTCTTGAAAAAGTCCAACAAGATAAGCATATCAGCAGTGTCGATATTGGCATGGAGCTAGGCATTGACCACAAAACTGTTTTGAACCATTTACACAAAGCTGGTTACAAAAAAAAGCTTGACGTATGGGTTCCTCATGAGTTGAGCGTGAAAAACATGATGGACCGAATTAACATCTGCGATGCGCTGCTGAAACGGAATGAAATCGAGCCGTTTCTGAAACGTTTAATAACCGGAGATGAAAAATGGATTACGTACGATAATCGGAAGCGTAAAAGATCGTGGATAAAGGATGGTGAGCCGTCACAAGCGTTCGCTAAGCCAACATTGACGCCAAAAAAAGTGATGCTGTGTGTATGGTGGGACTTCGTCCACTACGAGCTACTTCCAACTGGTCAGACGATTGATTCTCAACTCTACTGTGCACAACTAGAGAGATTACGCCAGGCGATTGAAAGAAAACGGCCCGAATTGATTAATAGGAAAGGTGTTGTCTTCCATCATGACAACGCCCGACCACACACTTCTTTGATGACCCGTCAAAAATTGAGAGAGTTTGGTTGGGAAGTTTTGATGCACCCACCTTACAGTCCGGATATAGCACCCTCTGACTATCATCTGTTTCGATCTCTGCAGAACTCTCTCAATGGAATTAAGTTGGTTTCAAAAGAAGCCTGTGAAAACTACTTGATTCAGTTTTTCGACCAGAAACCACAGAAGTTTTTCACCGATGGGATCATGGATCTACCAAAAAAAATGGCGAAACATTGTCGATAATAATGGAGCATATTCGGTTTAAATGAATTCGTCCACGCGCCATGCGGGGACCAGTTGAATTTTACTGAAAAAACGCCACGAACTTTTTCCCAGACCCAATATTACAAACAAATTTATTAGGTAATAAAAATTTTACACATTAAATTGATTAACCTACAGTCTAAAAGGCGGAAAATTATGTTCGCATTGATGCTATTTTCCTCAAAATGCTAATTTAATTTAATAACAAGATCATTATATCTAACTTTTACACAATGATTAACCTACAGCCTACAAGGCGGAAAATTATGTTCGCATTGATGCTATTTTCCTCAAAATGCTAATTTAATTTAATAACAAGATCATTATATCTAACTTTTACACAATGATTAACCTACAACCTAAAAGGCGGAAAAATTATGTTCGCATTGATGCTATTTTCCTCAAAATGCTAATTTAATTTAATAACAAGATCATTATATATAACTTTTACACGATGATTAACCTAATAATCAAATTAACCTATCCTCCCTTAATTAAACAGAACACAAAAAAAAACATCACATTACACTTGGCGTGATAATTCTTTCAAGCTTTAAATTACAATTGGGGTAAAACCCAAAAAAAAGATATTAAAGGAGCTACTTATCGCTCTGGGAATGTGGAGTACGATTCGGGTACCCAAAATTCGCCGCGGATCGATGTCCTATTGCCGGGGCCTTACGAGCGATACGGCTCCAGGATTCACGGCATAAAAGAAGCCCTGTCGATGGTAAACGGGCTCTTAAGATGATTTATACCAATAGTAATTGGGACTTATCTCACTAATGAGACTCTCATTTAATCAAAGAACGAAGAACAATTTCGAGGTCTACCCTTCTGCGAAGATGGTTATCAAATGCCCACGATATAGAGAGATTTGTTATATCGAACCAGGGCGAATAAGACGTAAGGGGGAATGTTTTTGCGTTTGCTAAAAGAACATCTGCTTACTACAAAAAGCCTCATAGATATTAACAGAATCAAGGTCGATGTAAACGTACGCCGAAATTTATTTATTTAAATATATTTTTAAAACTTTAAAGCGAATATGATGTCCTAAATATGTGTTTCCACATATCCTTCTTCAACGACCATAGGCGTCCCCTATATATCATACGACGAGGTTCTCTTAACAAACAATTAAATATACAAGACTCCGAAATTGTTCTAAATGAAAAATAAACCGTAACAACGTTTCAAAGTATATAATTTTAGGAATACTACGAAAAACAAACGCTTTATTAAGATTCACCCATTTAGTTTTGTTTATGTTCTAGTTCATTGTAAACTGATTTTCATTTATTAAAAATATGTCTATTAGGAGTAAGTTTCAGGAAATACATATTTCTTTAGGGAAAAAATCTATATCTAATATACAAGTCAAAATTTCAAAGGATAAATAAATTAACAAACTCTAAACACTTACTTTTAATTGTCAGTGTTTTAACGCAGAAATAGAACCCCACTGGCAAATCGTCAAAAACAAGATTGTTATCTACATACATGTCTTGAAATTGTTGCTTTCACACGATATTTTCGTGGTTATAAATTTATTAATTATTTTCTACGACAGAGGTCGTATAGATTTATATAGTTGAAACCTTCAAATGATGATACGATATAATGTTCACCTTAATAGTTTTACGAACTAATTTACATAAGTTTAATTAGATCAAATTTGCATTAAGTTAAATTACATTTAATTCGTTTAACAATTTCTCTATGTTGTGACACTATTAGGTAACAGAACGGATATTAGAGTAGCCTGACACTGACGAAAGGAGTTACTTGAAAATTGCATTATGTGCAGAACCTCATTCATTGGTAAAATAGTAACCCAACTAAAACTGTCAAGAACATTCTGTAGTAAAAAACTAAAGAAACTTTAATTAATCGGCTGGTCGACACACACCAAGCTGCAATCTAAGAGAACCGTTTTGAAATCCTTTAGTTTGTAAAGTTAAGAAAACCTTTTCAAAACATGTGTCGAACTAAGGCAATGATTATCTTGACAGATAAATGACGAAATACTTTGAATTTGTTATGCAAGTATGTATTAAAGCATAAACTAAAACTAGCTTTATGTCTGCACCGTATTAATTACGTGTTACGAAATTATTTTATTGGTTCGACTAAGATATCTAGTTTTGCTCTCGGTACAACTTATTAATATATTTGATCAAATTAAGCACTATATAGTATATATATATATATATGTATATATATATATATATATATATATATATATATATATACGAGGTGTGGCTATTAAATAACGAGACTGACGCTGGTACAGAAGAAGTGCGCATGCGCCAATCGCCAACGACTGACAGCTATTTATCGTGAAGCTTTCTCTTTCGAATGCAGTGCCTCTCGCCTCTGTAGACAAATCAGTATAGCCGTAGCCTTCGTTCGCATTAGAGTCGTTTTTTTGTTTCACCGGAAAAATGTTAAGTGTAACAATAGAGCAACGATCGCGTGCACGTGTTTTTGAGTGGTTTAAGCGTTTTCAAGATTCATAGCAATGATGATTGTTTTTTCGATATTCATGGGATTGTGTACCTTCACTGGATTCCTGAAAGCCAAACTATTAATCAACATTACTACCTTCACGTTATAAGTACAGCATCCCAGTAGGACGTCCCAGTGTTAGACTATCCGGCGACTTCTATCTGTTCCCTCCTCTATTATTCTCGGCTTTTAAAATAGTTGTTATTTCTAGGCAATTTCATTTCTTACAGTTTCTACTTACGTATAATTTTTAATGTTAATTATGTTGTTAAGTAGTTTCGTATAAGTTTTACTAGAACTAATTCTTTTATAAAATAATCATGGCAAAGATATGAACTTAAATTGGATGAATTATGTCTATGATGATTTTCTTTAAATACAGTAATAGCAGTTGAAAATACTATAAAAATTTATATATTTATAAACAAAGCAAAATTTTTTGTAAACATATGCGTGTGCATTAATGTAAGCGTACACATACAGGACGGACAAGTAAATAAAAATCGTTCTACCTAGCAACTCAAACGAAAACTCACGTAAGAATAGACAAATGCATAAAATGTACTGAAAAGTATTTTGAAATATTTTGAAAATTAAGGCTCCTTTGCAAAACATTCGTAATTCTCTTTATATGAACATATGTATCTACTTACAGCTTTTTAATATATTTTTTTGTTGCTTTTTCCAATGTAATTCATACGACTTTTTAAATTTTCTCATCTTACAGAATGTACGAGTACATTAAGAATAAATTTAAATTTAATCAAATTAAAAATCAAAATATCTATGAATATATTTAATAATCAATGTAACATGAGAACATACGTGAAACTGTAATCAGACGGCCATATCTGAAATAGACATGTACTGCTCATAAGATTTTCATTTTTTTTCAATACCAAATAGTATGAAAATGATAATTGTATTCTGACCATTAAACAATAGAGGTAATCTAATAGTTTCTAAATAAATAAAAATTGGTTTTAAAAACATAAACTCGCTTCTAACTTATATATTTCATTATCGCAAAATCATTTTTATCTTCTGAGTATTTTAAAATAAGTGGTATAATTTCAAAGAATATGTGTAAATTAATAATATAAGAGTACTCGTACCTACACAATCAATGCGTTATGGAACAAGTAACTGGTTTTTTATTTATTGCAGTTCGACACTTTGATGTATTTTGATATACGTACGCAAGATTACTTTTTGATCTATATTTAGGCGAGTAAGGTTTAATAAAGATATACATATATCTTTAACGACACAATTTCTGAAGCATGATTTATTATATTTAAAAGTTTTCTGCTGCGCCCGGTCATGAAGCTTCATTTCAAAGAATTATATACAGTTGATGCATTAAATTATAAAACGTTTCTCTTGATAACAATTTATGAGATATTTAGAAAGTAAGGTATAACTATCATTTGAATAATGACACCTTTAAATTTATTTCAAATATTATAGATACACGATCAAATTTTTTTCCATTATTCTCTGAGAAATAAAGAGCTATAACTTCTATTATTTTTATATAAATATAGAATGGAATGAAATGTTCTCCCTTGACAAATAAATGTCGGTTCTTCTACTTAGTTTATTTTCTAAAATGTTTTCTTCCGAATTAAAAGTAAATAACTTAAAAAAAAGAAAAATCGAACATGAAATGATAACTAAATACTTCATTTTAAAAGATTTAACACCAAAAGAACACAAAATTAAAACTCGAATATAATTAACTCTTAGCGATGATGTTCTTTTATTCTTAATAATAAAAACATTGAATTTGAGGGTTATCGTAAGTCCAAGATGCTGGACTTCTTGGAATATAAAATCGATCACGATCAAAGAAATCATTACAAAAGTTCAGTGTAGTGCTGAATAATCGCCGTATTATGGAACGAATATTATAAGTAGATATGGTACATATTACATTTACATATGCAAAAGCTCTTGGCAGGACGGATATCGCAATTGCTAGCGGTCGACCGAAGCATCAACTATTGAACATTCTAGAGCAATGTTTCAGCTTTTCGAAGATAACCCCTCTTAATTTTTGCGCCATTTTCACAACCACAAATGAAATCTGCATCCATCACTATGCACAAATCAACAAGGACAGAAACTATTTCAAGCGTTCCAAAGAAGATAAAAGTTTCACCGACTGAGAAGATAATGACTATTGTAATGACTAGGTTTTCTAGCCAGGTTAGAGACAACACACTGACTCAATCGTCAATAATTACACAAGCAAAAACGATTTACCTACGTTATGAATTACTCCCATGTACACTTTACTCAACAGGTTTTGCCTCTGGTGATTTTTCTTGAATATAATATTTAATAATAATAATAACAATATATATAATATTTATTGTCCAACAAGCGAACCCAATTATAGGACAAAACATTACAATACTAATAAGACGAAATATATATATTAAAAATATATTTCAAAAGTAATTAATAATGTAAAAATAAAATAATACGACTAAACATTTAATAATAAATTAAAATAATCGAAAATTAAAAATTAGAAGAACCGACAAAAAGATCACAATAGAGTTTGTTGGCGTTCAGAGACATATGGCACAGGGTAGCCTTCCAGAGGAAATTTTTTCTCAGCGTATGGTAGCCAAATGTAGCTGCGCTTCTGGGGGACGAGCGAGAAACTGAGAAATTTATTTCGGTCAAGAGGCCTAAACAGTCAATCCGACCATTCACCAGCTTGTAAAGGAAACGAGCACTGTGTTTGAATCTGCGTTCCTCTAATGATTGGACATTGTACTCCTCCAACATAACGTTGTATTCGACGCCACGCTCAGGATACACGACCACAGATTTGAATGTGAGAAATTTCAGAAATCGACGTTGAACGTGTTCTATTGCGTTTATCTGCGAACCGTACAAGGGGTACCATACAGTCTACCCATATTCCAGCTGACTGACAACCAATGCAAAGAACAGTGATTTCAATAACTCAATATCGTTAAAATAATGTGTTGTCTTCATTATAAAGCCAGCACTCTTATTCGCAGATCGACAAATATTATCAATATGTAAATTAAATCTCAGTGAGGAATCAAAGAAAATACCGAGGTCCTTGACCGAGTCAACTTTTATAAGAGTGTGTCCATCTAGGGAGTATGAGAAAGATATAATAGATAACTTGCAGGTAAATGACATGGCAGAACATTTGTCTATGTTCAAACAAAGACAATTAGACGTAGACTATGCGGAAATAAGATCGAGACTCGCTTGAAACAAATTGACATTTTCAATGAAAGAAACAGCTGTAAAAATCTTCGGCATGACACAAGCCAGGACAAGGCAAGGTCACTAATAAATCATTTACGTAAAGTAAAAATAATAATAGGCCAAGGTTTGACCCCTGAGGAACCCCAGATGATGAATCAAATTTTGAAGTAGAAAAACAAATACTTTGGAAATAGAAATGTTCCCTTGGTCATGTTGAGAGCAATTTACTCCGCCGTCATAGAATACTCACATACGATAAGTAACTTTAAAACATGTGTATTGAAATATGTACATTCAAAACTAGAAATATATATACATATTTGTCATATTTATCTTCACACTCAAATAAATTTATAAAAGTGAAAAGCTATAATAAAAAAGAACATCATGAATTCTACTTGGGATTTAATTTTAAAATCTACATAAACAGTTCAACAAAAATGATGAACTATTCCATTTTACATAATTTAATAACAGTGCAACTGTTAAAAATGCGTAATAATAAAAGTTTATGGTAAGTGATGTAATAAACAGATAATAAAAATTGAAATTTAGAGTGCAAATACAGTATGCTATAGCTAAGCTGTTAGAGATGATACTGACAACCGTTTAATAAACGCACTTAACATAAGGCAACAAATTTATTAATATGTAAACTATATAAGAGTTTCTTGGAGATTTATTATTACATACAGTAGATGGGATATCGTTTAAACATTTTCTTTTTACAATCCTGAACACCAAAATACAGTATACCGTGAAATATTAAGAAACACTGAATGAAAAATATACGTAACAATGTGCACAATGTTTAAGGTTATTTCTTACATATATAAATTTATTTACCAAGTATATATAATAATACCAACAAAATTATTACGTTATGCGCGTCTGTGAAAATTACTGATGCTTGGAAACAGGACACAATAAATTCGTAGGCAGTATTTGCGCTCCGTCAAACTTTCTTCAGTGGCTTTAAAGTTCGTATATATTTACTGTACTATATTAATTATTTAGAACACTTCATTGTTATGAGTTAGAATTAAAACAAGAAAGTCTATCGTACATATTATTTTAATTAGCTTATCTTAACGAAAATAATTGTTGGTTAAGGAGTTTTTCGGGGTGTTACCTTCGCAGGTGGTGTTTCGCTAGTCAACTGGTAACGACTGCTAGACTCATTATACTTTCAGTATGTTTCGAAATCATTATTTTCCAAGAATACTATGCCCAGTTCCTTATTGGAGTTCATTCTCTTCATTCATTATATAATTGAAATAGTAGTTTTTGGCTTCTGCAAAATGAATATATTTTTGCATATAGAGATTTCATTTTCAGATCATTGTCTCTATACTATGCAGATACTGCGTTCAACTCATTTTATTGGCATATACAATCGGTTAGATAACGCGTTTTTCAAAAAAACATCGAATCGCCTACATACAATAGATGTTTTGAATTAACATGTGCAGGGGAATGATTTATAAATAAAATAAAGAGTAGTGGACCCAAAATTGAGTTCTGGGATACACCGCTACGTCACTGAAAGATTTATGATAAGATGTACATAAATATCTATCCCCTGTAGATTATGATGGTATAATTTGTAATCTCATTTCTATTTTTAGAATCGAAAGTAAGCAAATTTTAAGAAATTTTCTAAGTAGTATACCTTTGTCTTCTATAAAATCAACTTCAAAGCTTCCTTCAGTAGCTTCAATAAGGCATAACATTTTTCAAATAATAGAGTCAATAATCTCATTTAGAATCATGTTAAGTTTTACATTGGAAGTCTTCAAGCGATCGGGTAAGTTCAATTTTTGCAAAGTCCTAATATGAAAGAATTACTGAAAGCATTATTAGATACGTCTACATAAACATCGGTATAAAATGCTTAAAAAAATTAATTGCGTCAAAAGAAAGATTTTTGGTTAGTTGAATTTACTGCACAAAAAAGTGATAGATGAAACAAATCAATACAGAAAAAGATTTATACAACACTAACTTAATTAGTTTTGGAAATAAAAGAACTATCATACAATTACTATGTATTTATAAGTTATTGCTACTGTCAATAGTCCTTTATCAAATTTTTCGTTTTTCGGTTTCCTGTCCCAGAATTTTATACGTTTATTTGAAACACTTTCTATATTTCTTTTTATTTATATTATATAGTAATTATTCTTTCATATACTACTGGAGAATAAATATTCACACATTCGCACACCTACAATATGCTTGTGCATTATTTTAGACCGTTTGAAATTTTTTATGTAAACTTGTTATTGTTGATATTCTATATATGTACGTATATGTACAATGCATACATGTATTGAAACTTTAAACAAAAACTCGAGTTAAAAGAATCATTACACAATAGATGTGATCATGATTAACATATTACCGATACATTTTATTAAATCTTGAATGACAATTATTTATTGTCGCTATTTATTCATAATTTTCTTTTTATCTGTCTGCAAGTAATTTCGTTCTAATCGAATTTTTCGGCAACAATTTCTATAAAATTTTCCTCCAGAGCTTCTGTATTTATGTGCCTAATTTAATTTCCTCTTTGTAATACAAACGAAGTTCATGCAATAAAATCGGAATCAAACAAATGAATCGAAAATAATATTAGAATTGATTGGTATTAACGACATTATTAAAATTTCTAATAATTGTTTTTAAATTTATAATATTTTGTACCGTTTATTTATTATTTTTCCAATACCTTTACTTAGGGTACGCACCACTTCATGATATTTTATTAAGCAGCAATAGTAATTTACAAAGAGTAAAACTCTTTACTGTAAAGCATAAGTACAACTTGTGCTTAATTACATATTAGCACGAATATGAAAAATTAGTCTTTCACTTTATTACGTTAACGAATCTCATTAGCATTCATTGATGTAAAGGGTGCTTCAAATTTCGCGTTTTTTTTAAAGAATAAATAAAACACATAATTTGCATTCACTTTCAAAAACTTTTTATTGGTAAGTGAAGTATCAGTTACGATATTTATATGCGAAAATAATATCTGCCAAATGGCCTCATCTTGCAACTCCACAGATGTCCACTTTTTTGTTAAAATTTTCAATGACGTTTTGACATAATTGAGGCTCTATCTCACCAATGACATGAATAATTTCATCTTTCGAAGCAGGAATTGATTATGGATTGTTTTTATAGACCCAGTTTTTCACATAACCCCAAAGAAAATAGTCTAACGGTGTCAAATCACATGATCTTGGTAACTAATCAACATCGTCGTTTCTTGAGATTACACATCCAGGAAATTTTTCTCTCAATAAGTCAATTGATTCGTGTGCAAAGTGAGGTGTAGCGCCATCCTGTTGAAACTACAATCATCAATATTCATTAATTCAGGCCACAAAAATTCATCCAAATTCATCCGACGATATCGATCACCATTGACAGTTACAGCTTCACCAGCAGCATTTTCAAAGAAGTAAGGTCCAATTACACCACCTGACCATAATGCACACCAAACAGTAACTCGTTTATGATGCATAGGTTTCTCATGAATAATTCGTGGATTTTCCTCAACCCAGATACGGCAATTTTGTTTATTAACATAGCCACCAAGTTCAAAATGTGTCTCATCGGAAAACATTATCTTTTGAGAAAAATCATCTGGTTGTTCATTAATGAAATTGACAAATGAACAATATTTTAAATGATCTAATATTTTCGTCGTTGTGTTATTTGAACCTTATATGCCTTCAGAGCTAAATCTTTGTGTTAAATAAGCCATGTTGTTTATCACTAAGTCCAAGTTGTTGTAGACGTCGTCTAATGGACATTTCAGTATCTTCAGCAACTCTTTCACGAACCAAACCAATATTTTCCTGTGAACGACCACTACGACTGTATTTTTCACTTTTTTGATCTTTCACGGAACCGGTCTCTTGTTTTTTAATAATTCGACCAATAGTGCTTTCAGATGGACGGTTATGTAAACCATAAAATTCACGTAATTTTCTAAAAACTCTTTTCACAGAACGCTGATTTTCATAAAATAATTCAACAATTTGAACTCATTGTTGTACCGTGTACGAAGCCATTTTCATAAATGTCATACATCGCACTTTTTAGATACTCACATACCCAGACAAATTCAGTGCGCCATCTATATTTTATTTATTCTTTAAAAAAACCACGCAATTTGAAACACTCTTTATATATGTGAAAAATTCCACCGATTTCTAGTAAAAATAAGTATGTGTATGTTAGATAGCTCAGTTACCAATATTTTTAAATATTGTTTAAAGAAAAGATTAATTAAACACTGTTATCAAAAATCTCCGGAATTAAATGAAACAATTATACTATCCGAAACCTTACCATTTAAAAAATAGTACGAAACGGACGTGCTAATTTAGAAATCGCTTATATCTAGAGGGTCCAATAGGGACATAACTATTTTGTAATTTAATACGAATGCACCCTTGAACGTTTTTCATGATCTATCAACATCAAAATATCAGTCAATGTTAACATCTTTGTGATGGATTAACATATATATCATGACGCATTCTTAAAAAAAATAAATACAAATAAAAGAAAATACACCACAAAAGTTTTTATAGTTTAGTTAGCAAAATGTTTAGAAATTATCAATCAAACAAATCTTTAAAATTTAAACTAAAATCAAATCTAAATATTCAATACATTAACTTAAAAAATTTTCTTTAAACTTTTTTCTCTTCAATAATAGCCGCCTGAAAACAGAACACAAATATATTAATAACTCTACTGATTTAAAAGACTATATTCTCAGACTAAAAAAAATCCATAGTTTTATATACCTTTGTCATTATACACATAACGTGCTTAGAAGAAATCCCACGAAGATCAATCCTAAGGCCTACACTGTATGTCTTGTACACAAACGATCTGCCGGATACTGTGTATAATATTATTGAAATCTTTGTTAATGATACTTCCTTAGTTACAGATACTAACAATGTTGAAGATCTGGATCGAAAAATTAGCTTTGCCTAAACATATGCCTCGATAGTAATAACCTACAAACAAATATTTGCTTATGCTCTAAGAATTATATCTAGGACAATAGATAAAGTGACAGTAGATCTTGCATATTATTCATTTATATTCTTAAGAATTACATATGGCATTTAATTTTGGGCGGATTCAAGTGAGATAATAAGCGTTTAATCTAGTGTGTATAGGAGTGTTGTTATCAAAATTCTAAAAATCTATTTGTTATTATTTACAGTAGGTCAATAAGACTGCATACAAAACTTTGTGTTGCCTTTGAACCTAAATATTTTAATAAATTTGCGACGTCAAACAGAACAAACAAATAAAAAAAATATGACAAAGAGAGGATTGCTACCCCTCACAAACGAACTTCCATCCGACTGTCTTGAGCCTTCTTAAGTTACAGAATCTCCAAACACCATCTAATTCTGAGGATGACGCGTGCTATAATTCAATTTAAAGGTAGAAAAGGAGAGTACAGGCGAAAATAGCAATACAAACAAAAAACAGAAAAAGAAACAAAAACATTCACAGACAATCTATTGGGTTGGCAACTAAGTACTTTCGGTTTTTAATGATAGAGAGCGTTGCTTTATTTTCTGTATAACGTATGTTAGTGCTGTACTTTACCGTTTGTCGCGTGATACTAGTCACATTGACGTAACTTCAGAAGCAAGTAGTGCGTAATTTTTATTAAAGCTATTAGTTGTGGCTTAATTTTAAATGGAGTGCAGAAACGAACATTTTCGACATATTTTACTATTTTATTTCCGTAAAGGAAAGAAAGCTGCTGCGGCTCACAAAGAGATATGTGAAGTTTATGGTGCTAATTGCTTAACAGAGCGCACGTGTCAGAATTGGTATAAAAAATTCCGTTCTGGAGATTTTTCGTTCAAAGATGAGCAACGTTCTGGTCGGCCTACTAAAGTTGATGATGACCAAATCAAAGTCATAATTGAAGAGGATCGTCATATAACTGTTCGAGAGGTTGCGGAGAGGCTACATGTATCGCACACAATAATTGAAAAACATGTAAAATGTCTTGGGCTACTTAAGAAGCTTGATATTTGGGTACCTCACGAATTGAAAGAAATTCATTTAACACAAAGAATCAACTTTTGCGATATGCACCTTAGACGAAATGAGACCGACCCTTTCTTAAAAAGAATCATCACTGGTAATGAAAAATGGGTCCTGTACAGTAACATAGTTCGAAAACGATCATGGAGCAAACACGATAAACCAGCTCAAACCACATCGAAAGCTGAATTGCATCCAAAAAAGATCATGCTGTCAGTTTGGTGGGATTACAAAGGTGTTGTGTTTTTTGAACTGCTTCCAAGGAACCAAACGATCACTTCTGATGTTTACTGTCAACAATTAATAAAACTGGATGAAGCAATCAAAGAAAAACGGCCAGAATTGTCAAATCGGAAATGTGTAGTTTTCCACCAAGATAATGCAAGGCCTCACACATCTTTGGCAACTCGTGGGAAACTATTGGAGCTTGGCTGGGAAGTGATGCCACATCCCCCATACAGCCCTGATCTAGCACCATCTGAATACCATTTATTTCGAAGTTTGCAGAATTCTTTGAATGGTAAAACTTTCACAAATGACGATGACCTTCACTCGCACCTGGTTCAGTTTTTTGCTGATATGGACCAGAAATTTTATGAGCGCGGAATCATGCAGCTGAAAGAAAGATGGCAAAAGGTCATTGAGCAAAATGGAAAATATATAATTGATTAAAAACTATTCTTTGTTTAAAAAAAAAGTGTTTTATTTTATACTACAAAACCGAAAGTACTTAGTTGCCAACCCAATATATAAGCGTTATTACAATAGTAAAGTAAAAAATAAAACTATATTAAATACATTACTGGGTTAAACTGATTTTATATCGCTCAACTATATGTATATTATGTTCACAAAGGTGACAAATGATGCAGTATTACGTAATCGAAATCTTAGCAACTGCATACTATTAAACTAACGATACTAGAATTACTGACGGTATATTATTGAATTATTAATGTTATCAAAAAAAAAACAAATACGAATGGTACAATATTAAAATAATAAACATTAAAATTACTGACTGTATACTATTGAATTATTAATGTTAAAAATACTACTTGTAAAATATGGACTTATTAATATTAAACAAACAAAGAACCGTATAATATTAAATTGTTAACGTTAAAATAACTGACTGCATAATATTAGACTGTTAATATTAGAGGAAAAAAGGTGGACAAGAAAAGCATAAAACAAATGAAGAAAAAAACTCTTATCTTGCGATAGTCTTTTCTCTCTGCTTTTATATGCTTAAATGGACAAGAATGCAATATATGATTCCTCCGACGGAGTAAGGAAACAACGTTCGTTTTTCGGAAAATTCAACATCATTCCCCAAATTGGCTACATTCTAAAAGGTAATGCCCCTAATGATTGAATATTAATAAGCGTCTAGTATGTAAAAGTCTAACTTACGGCGTATAAAAAAAGACCTACGAAAAGTAATACAAATATATAAAATTAAAGTTTGCATAAGCGGTACGAACGGCCGATTTAAAAAAATATTAGAGTACGAAACAATTCCTCTTTTACTCCCAAAAAAAATTTTTTTGCCCAATAGATTAATAAAGATGTTCCGAAATAAAAATATTAAAGTAAAATAATTTGCGCGTTGAGCTGAAACGAAACGTAAGTCAAATTGCAAAAATAAATTGAAAATGAAAAGCGTAAAAGTAAACACTAACTTCCAAGATAATGCATTAATTTAATAAGAATTCGAAAACAGGAAAAGTAATGCATTACATCGTAACGTCGTCTAAGGGCAACAAAAGAAAGAGTGTGACTTTTTTACAGGGGTAAAAACTAACAAAGGTGCTACATCCAACAACGCTGATCACTTAACCTAAAAGGAAATTGACTAGAACGAAACAAAAACTATTATATAGGAAAAAAATTAGAGTAAGCAAAATAGATAGTAGAAAGGAAAGCAACCAAAAGAAGAAGAAGAAGAAAGTTTGGACAAGGAAGTCGAGGATTGCGACAATGCCGAAAAAGCAAAGCCCTCATACAATCTACTCGCGATGGGCATAACAGAAAAGAAAATGTAAAGTATTTCGGACAAGTAACCCACGAAACAGATGCGACACAAACAACCCCAATACAGTGATTATAGCATCCAAACAAAAAGAATTCACAAAAAGGGCCTAAACCATGTCCGGAACAAAACAACTTACTACTATAAGAAATACAAGACTGTCAGAACTCAGACAACATGGTAAGGTCAAGACAAATTCAATGAAAAAACGTTATATGTCAAAATCGAAAAATAATGTAATATATACACAAGCTATAATTTGAGTATCCACAGTAAGATATTAAAAGTGGAAATAGCCGATAGTCTGGTAAATCGACTGTTAAGACACAGAGATTATCCAGTCAGACTATTCGTACGGCCCTCTTTACTGGCTATAATGACAGTATTCAAAGTAAGATGTTAAAGTAGAAGTAGCCGACACTAATTAGTCGTCTATCTTATTATTAGGAGTCTATCTGGTAGAAGTATTCGCATGTCCTCTCTACAGACAAGGATTGAATTTCCTAAATAAAATGTAAAAGTGGAAATAGCCGAGTCTAGTTGCCTCTTACGACATGAAGATTATCAGGTAGGAATATTATTACGGTTCCCTCTACAAGTTATAAAACAAATCCAAGTGAAAAGCAAAAGTCGGAACCAGTGGATAAAAATATCAAATACCCAAAAAACAAATATAACTACAAAAACCGAATCTGAAATAATCAAAAGCTACAATCGGAAACTTGTAACAACAGATATAATCCAAAACAAAATCAATAGTGACCAAATCCGAACTTAATACAAAGGCAAGGTCGAAATCAAGAATAACTAAAATCAAAAAAAAATTGCTACCAGAATTCCTAAAATCAACTATAAATAAACCAGAAATAATCATAAGTCTTAATCGAGAACCTCTAGCAACAGAAATCACAAACGCGAACGAAATCGAAAATTTAAGATAATAAAAATCAAAATCAGGAAATTATAACTACAAATGTTATATACCAAACCGATTCGATGAGTTCCCAACAACTACTAAATCAAAATCCGAAATAATCGAGAATCAAAGTCGGAACCCCTAACGACAAATGTTGCAAACTACAATCAAATCGAAAACATAAACACGCAATTTATACATCCAATAGTCTACAACATGCTAGAAAACCAAGAGATGGCATTAAATGCAAAAGTAAAAGATTCAATGATCGCACAAAAAAACACGTGTAGCAAACCTACGCAAAACAAACCAGACAACCAAGTGGTCTTAAAACACCACTTCCCCCTTGAATAGAACTCTGGCAGGAATATTCGTCAGCCTATCTGCAAACCAGCAAAATCGAGAAAATCAAAATCTGTATCGGAAACATTCAAATTAAATTTATTTACTCTTCTCCAAGTTGATACTACGACAGGTATTATAGAAGAAAATGAGATCGGTTAAAGAATTCTTACCTCAAGGGGCTAATTCTCCAGGAAAATTTCAAAGCCTCGCCTGAAAGACGGTAAACGAGAAAATCAAAAGAGCAAATCGAAAACAATAACGAACATTAAGGGAAACGGTAAACAAAAAGATCAATACCAATAATAATAAAGTTAAACAATAGGCAAAAGCTTAATATGTACAAAGCGGTAAACGAAAAAAATTGAAGTAAATATCGATAGTTAGAAGCTAAAAGTTAATATCGAAATTTCTCGAGAAAGACGCCACAACATGTATGTCACAGACATGATTTATCACAGTACAAATACTAGTAACACCCAAATAAACCTGCCTTTTGCTACTAATTAATGTCATCTTAAAGATCGCACAACAAACTACACGGTACATAACTTCATCCTTAAAATTGCAACATTGTTGGTTTATTTGCACCGTAATACCAAAAAAATACAGTCCTCGCGAATTGAATTACCAATACTAAAATTACAGACTGTAATTGTTTTTGGTACCTTTCGGCGTTACGAAAATAGTTCTAACGTACGATAACTAATTCTCCAGAATAAAAAAACACTTTAACGGTCAGGAAAAGAAATACGACAGAAGTTAATATTTGAAAGTAAAGCAAGTGAGGAAAAAATTCTTACCTCCGAAATAAACGTTATCCTTTTCAAGAAAATTCCATTTTATTCCCCGAATTAGAAGAGGACGAATCACAAATACAGAAAAATAATGCCTCTAATGATCGAATATTCCGAATCACACGCTTTCACAGCGTCGGTCTGCAAGCAAGTCTCGCGTGCGTCAATATCTAACATTCGGCGTATAGGAAAAAACTTAAAAGTAAAAAAAATAAGTACAAAAAGTAATGCAAATATATAGAATTAAAGCTTGCATACGTAGTACGGACATAAATAATATATAATAATATTACGAGCACGTAAGTTATTTTCAAAAACAATATTTTTCGCGTTTTATTGAACCGATATATTACTTATATAAAATATAAAACAAATTGAACATATCTGTGTTAGTAAAAAAGAAATTCATTCAAGCAATGTAAAGAATACTACATTTATACGTAAAAAAAATTCTAGTTTGTTTGTTTTTACGTTTCTGTACTATATACATATATATATATATATACATCTGTTTCTTGGTAACTCTTTTCTTTCACTATTTTTTTCATATATTTTTCTTGTTAAAGTCCTTGGACTTGAGAGGTAGAAATCATAATCGAAAACAGACTTTTGTCAACAAATGAAAAATATAACTTAATTTACCGAAGACCATGATTATTTAAATAAATTAGTTTTTATGTTTAAACCTTCTTCGCCTAGATTTATAAAAACTCATTTAGAAGCTCTTATAAAAAGCTTGCGTCAGCTAGTCCTATTAGACTTCTTTTCTCATTGGTCAGTTCCATTTTTTCTTGTACATTGAGTTTCATTGTTGTTTTGTGGTAGATATCTTGTACAAAAATCATATTACTTATTGTATTTAACATGCCAAAAATTCTTTTCATATACATAAAATGACTGTTCCCTATAATGCACGAAGCTTCTTCATAAATCCGACTTGTTCCTGTGATACATATATACATACATTCATTTCGTTTTGGTCAGAATTTGAACTAGAAATGCAGATTCAGAGATCCGAGGATCGATCCGATTCGGTAGAATCTTGAATCAGATTTCGGATTTCAGATATCTTTTCAATCGACATGAAATTATTTCACATATCGGACCGATTCGGACCTAGTTTAGACTTCGAACCTGTCGAACCCAGTTCTTATTTCGAATCCAATCAATTCAATTTTAAGCCCAGTATTAGGTTCCTCATTTTGCAGTGAAAGTTCTACAATGAAAATAATAGTACTCGATTGAATTAATTAAAATTTTCAAATTCATCGTTGCTTAATGAATGACATAAGTCGCTAAAATATAATGAAGTGTTAATTTGAAGAAATACACCAATCAAAATCATTTCATACTAAAATTAAATTCAATATATGTGTGAACGTATGTATGTAAATTTCTTTTATATGTAAAAAAAAATAATACAATTTTAGCGTGTTGTAGGTTACCATAAACTGAAAATAATTAATAAAGTGTAATACGAATGCAGTATATGCATAATATGCAGCTAAAAGCTAAAGATTTACTTCTGGAAAAATGTAGACAACAGAACAAATTGGATATGTAATTATTTTGTTTCGACTATAAATACAACTCAATAAGTTTCAGTAACACAAATATCTTTGTTTAAATGCAGGAATATTTGTATTTTTAGACGCCAAATGTTTTTGTAATGCAGCCATAAGCACAATATGCATACACACACGCCATCGAACTTTAAAAGATGTTTGTTGACGGTAAGAAAAATATATGCATTAATTGAACTAATCTGTATCTGAAATTTTGCTGCTTAATAACTTCTCTGGTACATTATTTTTATACCAAATATTACTCGTACATACGTATTTAGAAAAGTGATTGAATTATTGTGTTCTCATAGATTAAAAAGAAATCATTTTAGATTAAATAGCTGTTATTAAAATGAATACTTTTCTTAGAATGTACGTGTGAATAGAAACTGAGTTATTTTATCAATAAATTTCTATTTTTCACAACAGTTCCAGACCGCTCGTTTTTGTGCCGAGTTATTCATACTTTGTCATTTATTCTCTACCCTTATTTAATACAATTAGAGTCCAATTCAGATATGTATCTAATTAATTACAGTTTTTATATAGTTCAAAATTCAGATCGAATTTCGAATCTATACTGAAAGAACGTTTCAAATCTCGGGCTTGGATAAGACCGGATTTACATTTTTGATAAAATTCGCTGTACTTTGAACAAATATCTTTTATAAACATGTACAAAATATAAGAATTTGACGACTTCTTATAATATTATAATATAGTACTAAGTTCTTTTCATTCACTTATTATTTCTACTGTGTCTAAGCATTTATTGTACATAATTTGATACATTTATCTAACTTTTATTCCTTCTTGTAACAGCTTTATTGCATTATTTTTCTCTAGTACCTTGTAACATTTCATGTCTTCCAGTATTCTTTTAGTTTTTTTGTTATGAATCATTGGCAGACCTTCAGAAATTACAATTACCATTTTTTTCTTTGTTTTTTTCTTTCCCAATTCTTTAGATATTCTTTCTATTGTGCATAATTTACTCTTTATTTTTATTTTATGTCTCACTAATATGTGACTACTTTGGGTAGTAAATACCTAGTCTTTAATCTCCTTTATTACTTCCATTTTGTCAGTGTGCGCTTTGGCTTTAGACGGTACAGATCGTGTACGGAATTTGTGCAACACTGTTTAATTATCTGCTGACGATTACAACTTAGTTGCCGGAATGGTATACAGAATTCGAAAATTAATGTGGAAAGGGGTTATATATCAATCTTAAGTGATTAAACTTCCATTTTAATAAATTATTATGTAATTTCTCTTTTCATGTTCTTAATGATCAACCATTGGAATAATCTTCCATAAAAAAGTAAGTACTATTATATGTTGTCGATTTCATATAACCTATTTGTAGTTATATAAATAAAAACTTAAGTACAAGTATGAAGCGCTTATAATAGAGAATCGTAAATCTGTACCAAATTTAATTTTCGTAATAATTAATTTAGTTGCTTACGTCAAGAACATAGCACAAAAACGACGCAATGCTGAATTGCACGGTACTAAATAAAATTATATTTTGAGCGAAATTAGTTTCGTAAGTAATTATAAGTTTAAAACCAACAATAATTATTAAAACGTATAACATACTTGTAATGAGTTATTATTTTTATTGCTAGAAATAGAAAAAATGAATCACGTTCCATACACGATGACAAACTATAAAGCAATTAATCTGAGTACCTCTCCGTTTATTTCACATGACACGTTTTAATTGCACCCTGAGTGTTATTCGATATTTCATGTAAATAAATAAACTGTCAAATATGTCCTATTCATAGATTAGAATATGAGTAATGAGAACTAGAGAGATTACATATTGCAAAATAAAAGAGCAGGAAGTACGTATAAATACTATATTTTATAATCACTGTATATCATAGTAAAATTTAAAACTTTCTATAATATTAAAGTGGAAATAAACTCAAAATTATTTCTAAACTTTATTTAATAGCTTATTATTACGTTACTACATGTGTGTGGTTAAGTACGTTTCCATTTATTATAGTATTTCTAATTAACGGGTGGCGCAAAAGTAATCCTCCTATCAGAAAATGCTATAAATTTTGCGATTGGCCCCTAATGTCAGTTCTGTTTTGACATTTGTGTAGTAAACACATGCGAAATACACGTTAATAAACAATGTTACGCTACACTGCTCCAGAACGCGGAATAATGGTGACTATTTATTTGACCAATAATCGGTCGGTGACTTTGGCACAACGTGAATTTCGTCGCAGATTTCCTGGCCGTCCAACGCCTACTGGTGAAACACTGCGACGTTTAGCCGCTCGCCTCGAAGAGGCTGGCACATCACGAGATGCTGCCAGGCGTGGCAGACCCCGGAGTAGCTGTTCTGCAGAGAATATTGCTGCTGTAGCCGAGGATGTCATGGAAGCGCCGTCGACATCGACCAGACGACGTGCCACCCAAATGGGTATCAGTCGACAGTCTTTACAGCGAATTTTTTTACAAGATTTGAAGATGTTTCCGTACAAAGTCCAGACGGTGCATCAGCTGTTAGCTGCTGACCGCCAATCGCGTCTAACATACGCTCAAGCCATCCTTAATCACCACCAAGAGGAAGATGATTTTTCATCAAAAATAATCATGAGTGATGAGGCCTATTTCCATCTTAGCGGGTACGTAAATAAGCAAAATTTACGCTTCTGGGGCACTGAAAATCCGCGTGTAACCCACGAAGAGCCATTACACCCGCTCAAAGTCACTGTATGGTGTGCTGTTTTCGCTGGAGGAGTCATCGGACCTTTTTTCTTCGAAGACGTCGCGGGCCAAACGGTTACTGTGAATGGTGAGCACTACAGAGCAATGATCAACGAGTTCTTTTTGCCGCAAGTTGATGAATTTGGATTGGAAAACATGTGGTTCCAACAGGACGGTGCAACGGCACACACTGCACGTGCCACAACCGATATGCTGAAGGATGCATTTCCCGGGCGCCTAATCTCCCGTTTTGGCGATTTGCACTGGCCAGCAAGATCGCCTGATTTGACCGCTGCAGACTTCTTTTTGTGGGGCTTTTTGAAGTCGCGGGTTTATATCAACAAGCCTCAGACTCTTGCTGCTCTTAAAGACAATATCCGTCAAGAATGTGAGGACCTATCGCCGGAAGTTTTGGCCAAAGTGGTGGAAAATGCCATAAAAAGGGCTCAAATGACAATCAACTGTGGCGGCGGCCATTTACATGACACCATATTCTCGACTTGATGTAAAAAAATTAAAAGACCAAATAAAAATAATCCACAAGAAGAATCAAAGTTTTTCATTTTTTTTTTAAATTACAGCCAAAAAACTTCGGAAGGTTATTTTTGCGCCACCTGTTACAAATACACTCATGTGTTCAGCTGTTTTTTTTGAATGTAGCTGATATTTTTGATAGTCACTAGCACGCTAACCTTGTTGGGAATTATAAAAACTTGCATGTAGAACTTTTAAAATCTATAATAGATTTTTTAAAGTAAAAGGGAAACTAGTGTATTTAGGGCGAAGAAAGACTGAATAGTGTTCCTCAAGAGGGTTCTCGAACCAGTTCTCTATTTACTTAATACAGCTAATTTACCAGACCTTGAAGGTGCAACTGTAGATATGTTTGCAGATGATACTACAATCATAACAGTAAGTAATAATATACAAGTAACGGCAAATAGTAAACAAAGTCTGTAACAGGGTTTACAACTAGACTAAAGACAGGTAAATAAACTTAATAATACAAAATCAATTTATATCAACTTTATTAACAGAAACATAAGAGACATGATAACTATCCATAGAAATGATAATATTGTCCTTTACGAGAATACTAGTATTTAAGTATGAAGTTTGTAAGAAGACAGAAACAGAATTGGGTTTAAAATCTTGCATAGTGGTACTTAGAGGGCGCCACCAATCAAATGTTAGCACTAAAAATTAACCTCAATCCTTAGTTAACCTAAATTAAAAGTTTCAGTGTGATACGTGTAGTCTTGTCGCTACAACAAACTGTCAAATTTGATAAGTTATTTGAAAAATTGGAATTAGACCGAGAAAATTTTTCCGAAATAATTTTTTATAATTTTCGAAGACAATTATTATAACAATAATGCCTCACTGAGTTGATTTCTGTTTTCAGCAATGAATCACCACATTAGTCAACAATTTCTCGTTGGTATGGAAAATTTAAACGTGGACGAATTAGTCTTAGCGACGTTCCAAGAGCAGGTTTACCAAAAGCGCTAGTCACTCAGGAAAACGCCGATGCTGTGCGCAAGATCATTAACGAAGATTGAACCACTATTGGTGATTTCAAAGATCTCAATTCAAAAAAAATTGAATAAAGACTTGTTTGTAAAAAAATAGTTTCCAGTTGGATAACATATCTGTTGACCGAAGAACAGAAGCAGATCGCTTCAACGCCGGAAACTCTAAAAATATATACAATATCATCAGTGGTGATGAATCTTGAATTGACTTATAGGAACCAGAAAATAAACGCCAGTCGTCTATTTGGGTGATCCAAGGTGAAGATAAGCCAACAAAAGGCATCCGTTTTCGATGTGTCTCCAAAAGAATAGTCGCGATATTTGTCTCGAAAGCAAGTCATGTAGCAACAATTTCTCTACAAGATCAAAGAACTGTTACTGCCGATTGGTATACAACCATTTGTTTGCCGAAAGTCATTGCTGAGCTTCGAAAAATCGATGCCGAATAACGAGTCATCCTCCACCAAGACAATGCAAGTTCGCACACAGCACGCAAGATAATTGAATTTTTAACGCAACAAAACGTCGAATTGTTGCACAATTCTCCGTACGGACCTAAGTCCTAACGATTTGTTTACTTTTCCGAAAATCAAGAACGAACTGTGTGGTCAAAGGTTCCTGTTGTCAGAAGGAGCAATTTTGACTGTACTAATAAATGAGTGGAACAACTGCTTCCAGAGTTGGTTCGAGAGCATGCAAAAGTTCATTAATCTTCGTGGAGAATACCTCGAAACACAATGAAGTCTCTAAAAATTATCTGTTCTATTCCAGTTTTATATGCAAAACTTAAAAGACATATTAGGATATAATTCTCAAATATCGATGTGAAATAAAGTTGTAATTTCAATCAAGTCTTCAAACCAAAAGTTTTGGAATTGTGCAAATTGCATCATATATAAGCGTACAAATATTCAAAAACAAAGTCTTACGTAATATTATTAACGTGCATTAGTACGTTCAAAATAGTGACAACAGTGATCTAGGAATTGAAGACCTAATCAGTGAATGGTACGCTTAATTACTGTGAACAAATTGTTACGAGGGTGGTCCCATAAGTACCCGGCTTGACCTAGAGATGACGGTAGTTGTTTGAAAAATATCACTGTATTAGAAAGTACACAATCTATAAAGCATATGTTTCAAGTTTGAAGTCGCCACGTTGTTTAGTATTTGTTGTTGCATCCATCGACAATGAAAGTTTTCAGTGAATTTGTAAAAATGGAGAAAATTTATCATCGTTACGTGACATAATACTTTTATTTGAAAAGCTTCAGCCCAACTGATATAAAAGCTGACCCCACTCTATTCTGGGTGGGTCCTTTGTTTTCGACAATGAAATATTGGGTAGCAGAATTTAAACGATGCCTTACGATCTGACAAGACGAGCATCGTAGTGGTCAACCAAATGAGGTGACAACTCCGGAAATGGTGAAGAAAATCCAAAAAGCGGTACTGGTTGATCGTCGACTGAAAGTGCACGAGCTAGCAGACATAGTAAGCATTTCAAAAAGTCCGGTAGAAAATGTTTCAATTGAATATTTGGCAAAGTTTCACGGCAACAAAGCAGAATTTTTGCGCCGTTTCATAAGTGTGGATGAAACATGGGTCCATCACTTCACACCCGAGACAAAAAAACTATCAAAGGAATGGACTCAAAAGGTAGAACCGGCCCCATAGAAGGCGAAAACCGTTTCATCTGCAGGCAAGATCATGGCATCGGTTTTTTGGGATGCGCGTGGAATAATTTTCATTGACTATCTTGAAAAAGGAAAAACTATCAACGGCGAGTATTACACGAACTTATTGCAACGTTTGGACGAAGAAATCATGCAAAAACGTGTGTTGTTTCGTCAAGACAATGCACCAGCTTACAAATCCGTTATTGCAATATGCAAAATTAATGAACTAAAGTTTGAATTGCTACCTCATGCACCCTATTCGCCAGATTTAGGCACTCGGATTATTTTTTGTTCCCAAACTTGAAAAAATGGCTCAGTGGTGAAAGATTTTCCAACGATGAAAAAGTGATGTCGGTAGTTAATGGCTATTTTGAGGAGCAAGACAGTTCTTATTATAAAAAGGGTATCGAACTTATTAAACATCGCTGGGAAAAGAGTATAGATCTGAATGGAGATTATGTCGAAAAATAAATATATTTTTTTCCAACACTTTTGTGTTTTCTTTGTTGGGTCGTGTACTTCTGGGACCACCCTCGTATATAAGTAATGTTGTAAATGCACAGATTAAATTAAAACCAGTGAATATGTTTCAATATATTTCAAATGAGTAATCATACTAATGTCGAAGTAATTAAGCTTCTCAATATTCAAAATCTCAACAGAAAATTAAATAAGATTAAACCATACGATCTTATTTAGTAGGATTTGCTTAATGTGCTTCAGTGATTAACACCAAAGCACAGCGTATTACTTTAAGCAAGCTAGAGAAATTTAAAAGACGTCATTGAGTGAATTTTAAAATATTAAATTTACAGATATATGTATAAGATAGTAGAATTACATTAACAGTTGGTATTAGACCAGTTTTAATATTGTATTTGTCTTATGACTTATTCATAAAGAAAAGCTGAAAAGCACTTCCTTTTTGACCAAGATGTGAGCGTCCAATCAGAATAGCATCTAATAATGAAATGTAATATGTGATGGTTCTACCTTCTTTCACGTAGTCAACGATATATAAGCATTACACGTTAAGAAGCCCAACAAGCCGCAGCCATGACTTTTTCTACGAATGAAACCGTTTTCGCTTTCTTTGACGCACTTACATTTACTCCCGTCCACTGTTTAGACTTTTAAACGCTCTTGAGAAATACTCACTCGAATGCGCTTATTTTTGACTATTAACAAGCGCGTTACCCATCGAGCGGAAATATTTCAAAATTTGCAATACAAGGCAGATCACGTACTTTCACTCAGTAATCATTTAGTACGGCATTGTGGATTATTGTGACAATTTTGTCGATTGTAGGTGTTGTATGGGTCTCGAGCATTTACCATCTCCAATGAATGTACAACCATATTTAAATTCAGCAACCCGCAGGAGGATCTTCCATTAAAAATATCATCTGCTAAAAACATATTATTTAATTATCTAATACCAGATTTTTTTGTTTTCAAGTCGCGTTTTATTAATTACTAGAGTAACACGTGTTATGTGAAGTGAAATTTCCATTTTGATCCAAAAAGTTAAAGAAATTAAATTGTTTGTTGTAGACTTAACAGTTTCCATAGTGACAAGGCAACATTTATCATAAGAACAAATGCTATTAGTATATTATAGTATAAACGGAAAGTACTATGCTCAGTTAATTAGTGCTTGATGCAACCCGAACTAGTTTGCTCGTCGACATCAAAATCAGTTGCACCGATTCGTGACAAATGTATACGTAACGAATTGTACATGATCTGACTAAGATAAACACACTCCTTCAGAATTCGCCTCTTACCAAAAGAAATTGCAGAAAGCGTCTTTTATGGGCTTAGGACACCAAAATTTAACAAAGGAGAGGTTGTCATCTGACATGTTCTTCGATAAGTCCAACTATAGACTTAATGTATGTATTGCTATTCAATATAATATAAAACAATACATGTTTGGTGGCAGTCTGGACACGTAAATTATTTGGACACAGTCAAACTGACATTAGTTTTGAGAGGAAAACCGATCTCATTTGGAACGATAATGCGATAGACCAAATTTACAAAATGAATTATTGTATTGTATATTCGAGAGTGATAAGTGGAAACGTTTTTACCACTGCCAATACAAACTGTGCCTGATGTGCTAAATTAGCAACCAACTTCAGTATTGATCAATCTTCGAATACGAATCCATTAAAACATGCCTGAGATAAATTAGAAAAAAGACTGTCAATGCATATAACCACAATAATAATCCTCGAGTTCTTCAGAGAAAATGGAGAGCGTTAGAGCTTTGTTAAATAATTGTGCAGGTCAAACAAGTTATTCAAAATTTTACTTAATGACACTTTTAAGTCCTAAATTCGAAAATTTGTTCCTAAAACTGTTCATGATAATATTTTAGTTTTCAGCTTTTTAGCATAAAATTTTAGTTTCTTTCCTTGATTTTTTTTTAATTCTATCAAATTATATTGGACAATGATCAATCTTTATTTAAATATTTTAACACTTTTGATTATGCAAATATCCCAGGATAGTTTTTGAATAATATGTATATAGTTACCCTTTTTACGACTTACACGAGAATCAGGTAATTCCTACATCGGATTCACGCTATTTCGATTTTAATATGGATTGTTTTTGCTTCTTATTTTGCAGTTAATTTATTATCACTAAAATATTCGAAAGCCGCAAATGAAAAGCCCAAATTTATTTCCCTGTCATTTAATTTGTACTATCTGCACATATTTAACTTGAACGCTTTTATTGAATCATTTCTTCGGAATTTAACAGTACAAAATATATATATTTTCACGGTTATTTGGAATGATCAAAAAAGTTGCACTGATGACATCTTACTTCATTTTATGTTTCTGAGAAAGTCATGTTACCGAACAGGCGTGATTATGTTCCCTTTTCGTAACGATGTGATCATATTTCATTCCATAATTTTATGCACAAATTAACCTGAGTTATTCTAGCAGAAAGAACTTCACCTAATAAAGAGTAAATGTAGAGGTATTGCAATTTTTCTGTTCAGATTCCAATGTATTTTTTTTTGTTTGTTAAACAATTCAAAACCGTGCGTAATTGTTGTGAGTTTTTAATTAATCTGCTCATATTCTTAAAAGCAGTAAATACTTACAATAACTTTCTGTAACTAAAATGTAAAATTACGATTCACTGAGTACATACGTCAATCAAGCAACAAATACTAATTTCGTTCTAGTTTTAGTTACCAAGCGTAAAATGCTACACTATTTTAATTATACTATTAATAAAAATTAATAATATTATTTTAAGAGTTACTGAAACAATACATACATAATTTCTTTTGAGCGTCCGTGCTGGAACCGCATCTCTTCTACTGCCGATTCACTTGCATTGAAACTGAGTTTCAATGCAGCAGTGAGAAGATCAACAGCAACCCTAAGGATGTCCTTTACAAGAGGTCAAACTCAAACAATTAATATAAACTCTATAAAAATTTCTAAATTAAGACAAATTTTGTTACATGAGAAATATTTCCAAGGAGAAATTTCTTTGTATTAACATGTGTTATTACCTACAACAAAGTGTATTTAGAAAGAATATTTGTTTTGCTAGAATATTTTTTAATATTACCATATATTTGATTTAGTTCTTAATTTATTTCATTTTTATCGTGATTACATTTCAATCTTTCATTTATTTAACACTAAATAATAGCCCACAAATATATTATCTGGATTAATATAGCACACTGTGTGCAGTTCAAGTCGATCTACTAGAAAACAGTATGATGTGGCTCATATTATGTCTTCTATAGACAGCTGATTTACCCACCAAGCATAAGGTCATCACAACTAGGTGTGCTGATGGCATTAATGAACTGAAAATGAATCAAATACGTCCAAACCTGATTTAAAATTTAGGGTTCTAAAGCAAACGATACAAAATCTATTCATAAAACTTTCAACAACCATAAAAGCAGTTTCACAAAAAATTGCCAATTACAATAGCAAGAAGGCATTCAAGTAGATTTTCACCTTAATCGAAAGATAAAGTAGAAGAAAGAAATAACATCATGAAGAGAAACCAATAAGTCCATAGCTTGAAACAAACAATGGATGTTTCTATACTCTTTGTTAAAGAAAAACTAGCTAAATAGCGAAAATATAAAGATTGACTACAAGAACATGCGCACAAATTGACAAAAAGCTTATTCGTGAAACCTGCAAGGTGCAATCTTAAACAACTTATTCCAAATGATCTATCAAGTTGTTTTAGTTCGTTTTTCATTTTATATGAGATAGATCAATGCAAAATATGTGGAAAAACAATAAATTAGCATAAGACAATCTCATTACACGTACTTTCTCTTTATTACATGTAATTATGATACAGATTGTAAATAAAGACGGGAGCTAGCTAATTCAAAAAAAATATATACAATACTTTGGCAATATGTATACACCTGTTACCTCTTCGACACGGATATTACTAAACCTTATGTAATGCAATGGTGTTATTTCATTCAATGTTGTATTGAGAAATTCTCAATATGCTCCTACAGTACACCATTCTAATCTAAAGGCACGATACCCATCCGATTAGAGAGAGGCAGGACGACATGATAACTGAAGGTCAATCCAAACGAACGAATACGGCGATATATGGATTGCATTATTATTATTCTGTAACCTACCTCGGTCAAAAAAATATTTTCTACAGACATACTATGTCAATCTCAAAGAATTCTTCCAAAAACGAATAACTGTAGCAATATTTCTTTACATCCGCCTACCGATTTCACGAAACGCAATATCTGCCTCACAAAGTCCAATGAAACGAGCCCTTTCAAAATCGCTTAGCTGACGATAATTAATTGTTTTCCAGCTTTTAGCATTTTTAGCAAACTAATTCACAACAATAATCTATTATTCGAAGCATGCCCGGATGAGAAGGCAAATATATTTGTTTACGTGAAGTGGCAAATCATTGTTAAATTTTCTTTGAGAGTTTATGAGTTTATCAATGACAATTTAACCATTTATTATTCTCAACACAAAATTTGATTTAAAATATATACTATTTAATGATTCTTTTTTTGCTATATATTATATTCGTACGTATGTATTACATTGGATATTCTTTCTACTACATTTTTTTTTTACATTTTGTCTGAGATTTATACGATTTATATTTGTTATGCTAGATAAATTAAAAATTTGTAATTTTGTATTATTATATTTCGATATTATATCTAAATTGTATCAAAACTTTATTTTACAGGACACCTGATAGTTCATACTTATAATACATTTTGTTAAAGTTACAAAATTCGCAGATTTTATAAAACAAAGTTATACATATATCATCATATACCTAATGCCAAAGTATTAAACGTATAATGCATAATGGAAGGAACACCTAGCAGAAGCAACAATTAAGTGAGTGTACAGATTGGGGTCTTAATTTTGTCGTATCTATTAGTCCCTAAATATTAACTAATGTCCTTTCAATTAAACAATCAACCTAAAATATATTTGCTTTGACGCTATTATTTAATTACATATCACCTATTAATAGAATCCACTGTCAAGAAGGGTTTCCTCTAATTTTCGGAATGTAAGTGCCTTCACAATATCGTAAATGACTTACACTTAATCTGATCTGAAAACATCAATTTTCGTTATAGCTTGTGTTAAATAGAATTCAATTCGTAGTAAGCAAATAAGCCTTAGAAACCTACTATAAACTAAAAGCATAATCATGTACGATGTATGGTACATTGACTACACAACAAAATGTGATCCTTTTAGACGTAACATAGAACTTAATAAATTCAAGAATTATGAATAATAACTACATACAAGATCAATAAGGTTGATATATAACCCCTTTCCACAATTAACTATTTGTAAATTCTGTATACGCATTTCGACAACCAAGTTGTCATCATCAGCAGATAATTTCAAAGTGTCGCACCTGGTAAAACACGGCGAAAAAATTGTACGAAAAATACACTCCGTACGCGATCCAGGTGCGACACTTTGAAATTATCTGCTGATGATGACAACTTGGTTGTCGAAATGCGTATACAGAATTTACAAATAGTTAATTGTGGAAAGGGGTTATATATCAACCTTATTGATCAAGTCAATCAACCACAGGCTCCATCAAATTCAACAACTACATACAAAATTATAAAAGTAAAAAAAGCATGTGTATATTCGTGACGAAAATTTGAGTCGAGAATATTGACAATATAAAAATTTTATTGGCGTTCTGACCAAAATAATTTCACAATGTAAATTTTATTAACATTGTGAAATTGTGAATTTTATTTTATGCAAATATCTTAATAAAGTTTATCTTTTAAAAACATTTATAATAAATTATAATTTAATTATAAATATGCCAAGATTTTGATTTGCGTCGGGATTACGTTCCGAGATAATGCAATACATATCGAAACAACGCAAATTGATTCACACTAATAACGTTATGACGACATAAGGTTGCAACGTCCTGTTCTGCTCTTAATAGGACTTTAAATCAACATCCATATTCTTACTTATCTAGTGATCCTCTCTTAACTTTCAGAGTGCTTACTAGCACAAAATAAATGTGGAGAGTGAAAGGGGTTCCCTGTTAATATAATGTAATAGGACGCCACAATATTGTAATCCTGAAAACCCTTCTGCCAATATTGAAACAGGGAATCCAAAGCAATACGGTCGTTGTTCTGTTAACTAAAACTTTCTTGCAAAAACGACAGAAAAAGAAAAGAAAAGTTCGGCTCTATACAAGTTCATTGTATGTTCAACTTTTGGTGATACACGGTATAAATTATAATAATTAATTACGAAGAAGTAATAAAAGAACATAAAAGGTAATGCCTACGTTATTGTTATTAACTCTAAATAAAGTTCAGCTTTCCACTGAATTAGTTAGTTATCGATCAAAATAACGAAAGTAAACTTGACCGTGGTTTTTAAAAGATACCGTTTAAGCGAACTAAAAGAAAAACTATAATAGTTGGCTGATTGCAAACTATTTGCTTGTTAATGAGCAAAAGCAATAAACAATGAAATGCTAACCCTACCACAAGTCCTTAATTAGGTTAGAATTTACACATGGGTGTATGGCATATCTTTATGTAAAATACTGATAGTGTACTTAAAAGGCCCTGGATTAACAAAGTCGAACTGATAAATGGAGGTATTTGTTCGATAACAGGGCTAGTTTCAGCCAATCAAATTCTATTCTTCGAATTTATGAATACATAAATATCTTTTGTCAGTTTGTCTTGCGTTTAAAATTTCACTGGGCTTATATAAGTCTAAATTTGGCCTGAGCAATCTTAAATGGTCCCGAAACTAAATGGAACGGTAGAATATAATTTCAACCGTTGTTACCACAGCTTTTGTAATTGGTATAAAAAATAAAATAGCGGTACGAACGTTTTAACCAAGATTTAGTATTCCAGTAACCTCCATAAATCTGACCCAATTACTACTCTTTAAGCGTGCTGTTCTGGTTCTCTCTTGCTAATCATATGGAATCTTACACATTAATTCCGTCTGTACGACAATTAAACGATGACAAAGAAAGGAATTAAGCCACTATGAAACATAAAATTAATAATTTACATACTTCTGGCTGTTTTTTTGAGGGTTAATTAACTGTACCTAAGGCCGTCCCTTTGATAAAATAGCCAACAAAATACTACTTGAATTTCCCGAACACCACGTGCAGTGGTTTCTTTTGTTTTGCCAACCTGCTCAATATGTAACAATATATATAATAGTTATATATGTAACGTCTATAAAACACTTAATCGGCTTATCAAAATTCAACCAAGTTGATAGAAATGCAATAAACATTTACAGTGTAATAAGCTCGATTGTGAATTCTAAGTTAGAATGTTTAAATGGCGTAAGAGCTGAAACTTGCATTCGCTTAGAAAGTAAACGTTGGAAAGAGGAAGGACCTCAAGTACCATCCTCTTTTAAATGACTAGACATAAAAAAAAGTGAATGCTAAGATCATGACCAGATAATTACAAAACTACCGAGAAAATGTTTCAACCAATACTAAACCAATAATCACATGATTTGATTAATTAAATTTAGTTATTAAACAAAATTAACGTTTCGATGGAATCTATAATCTATATACTAAAAACGGTCGTATTGATTATCAACTAGGGTGAACATGTACGAGAAGTCGTTCAGAGAACTAAATGACATATACAGGTGAAATTTTATGTTTCTAACAAGGTAGAGAAATACCTAATTTATTTTTTCTGAAAAAACACAAGTATCTACCATGTTCTAAATATAAATTAATTCGTATTTTCATATTTTCAAAAATATTATGTAATTCTTCTACTAGGATCATTAAATTTCATGTTCAATTACTCCTACCAATTCTTCTACTATTTAGTCAATTTTTAAAACAATGGTTTTTAATTTACCAAATAAATAGTACTCCGAACCTAATTTTCTCATACTCAATGTAGGATCTATAGTAATGTGTCTTACAGCTGCTACTGTAACTAATATAGAGCAGGGGAATGCTACAAAAGCCATTGCATTTCTTATGTTTTAAATATGCCTTTTTTAAATGCTCCAGAACTTGGTTAAATTTTTTATGGTACAAGTGATTAAAGTGCTTGCTTTTATGTATGTCGTTAAGTAAACCTGTAACAACCCTAGCATGTTTTTTAGAAAATAACTCAACTATCTCAACTCATTCTGCGATAAACTAGACCATTTCGCAAGAAACCATTCTAAAGAACTGAAAACCTTTCTTGGATCCATTACTTGAAATAAAATTAAAGGAGTTACTTCTGACAATATTGGTAGTCCTTATATTATTGTAGGATAAACAACGTTTATACGCTTAGTAAATGAATATTATACATGACTTTGTATACATTGTGTTAACCCACATTATCATCAAGTTTATGTAGATCAAAAATGTTCGTGGAAGAGTAAGGAATACTCAGGGTTACTTTCACGTAATGTATTGCAACTGACAAAGTTAATGGGTTCTGAGATAATAGTTCTTGTAATTCGATTCATTTATTATTAATTTTTAGTTGTTTCTTTTAATTAGTAATTTTATTATCTTAATCATTTCCTGTTACACTTATTTTATCATCCTCATGAACATTTTTTCACTCGAACAAAAGCAGTTTGTAATAAAATCTTTTCTACGATCTGTAGTCAAAGTAGGCATTTACGTATTAATTGTCATTTATATAGCAAAAAATGTCTAAACCATCATGAAAAAGTCACATAGACATAGATAGTACTTTTCCACATACATGTCACTTTTTTCTGGATACTTTCCAAATGGAAATTAATGCGGAAAAATCTATTTTGAATAAATAACCTACATTTATTTAAAATATGTATATTTTATTTATTCGAGCAATGTAACATTATTATTTTAAATATAATTTTATATATAATTTATAATAAGTTATAATTAACACTTCTGTCTATCTTGTGATTGATTATAATACATATATACATATGTACTCTATGACATAGAAACGGCACCAAGATGGGGGTGCGAATTTTATTGATTATAATTTTATTGCTTTATATCAAGTGGTCATGATATGTCTGATACTTCATGTAATCTTTTCTGGTAGTAATATTAGGTGTATATCTTACAAGTTTTGATTCACCGCTTTCTCATGTCATACATTTCTTTAAATGTTTTGAGGATTTAATTACGCCTAGAGTGCCACAGCATGGAAATTACCATCACTTGAGCAAATTAGACAGAGGATGAATTATTGGCTTGCGCGAAAGTTGTACAGAGAAATTGCAACTAATTCACCATCATGCGCTATCTTCAGCAATAGATCAAGAAGGGCCAGAAAAGATGCCGAAGAGAAACCCGGGGGCCGAAGAAAAACTACTGAACCGCACTAAGTGGCCTATTCTCCTGTACTAGATCAATTTTTGATTTTTGGTTATGTAATTAAAGTCGTCCTATTACCCTTCGAACTGTTTATCGTTGAATCAGGGATTTCGGCTTGCAATCCTATCTACCGCAACTTGTTTTACTAGTTACGGCTCAACAATAATAGCAACCTGTGGAGCGGTGTAGGTAGCGAATGCATTGGGTGCATTGTGCACGTGGTGTTCAGCGATAAATTTCGATTTTGTTTAGGGGTGCATGAGAATCAGACGAAGACCTGGGAAACGTTACGATAT
>JAVIWB010000147.1:0-14188 GCA_031893035.1 Dermolepida albohirtum | reverse complement strand
TGTCCTATAAAATGGGTACAAAACGTCGGCAGATATAATAGTGACGTGTTCCAGCCCGGAAACCCAGAAGCAGATAGTAAGAACTTTAACGAATTTGTTTAAATATTATAAGTATTGATGTATTTTAATTTTTTTATTTTTATATTCAGATACTGTTTAATATCAACTTATTCCGGCAAAACTGTGAAACAGTAAATTATTTTTCCACTTAATGTAAAATTTTTACTAATGACTTAATCGATCGGATAAATATTTGTAAACGAATGAATTTATCCAAGCTTTGAATGTGAATGTGGGTCTGTTAACTGGATAATTATAAGAAATAACTAATTTGATTCTAAGTTAAGACTATTTTTAGAATTTCTCGGT
This sequence comes from Dermolepida albohirtum, assembly GCA_031893035.1. Taxonomy (NCBI): domain Eukaryota; kingdom Metazoa; phylum Arthropoda; class Insecta; order Coleoptera; family Scarabaeidae; genus Dermolepida; species Dermolepida albohirtum. The sequence continues at coordinate 13,819 of JAVIWB010000147.1, read as the reverse complement.
AAGAGTTACTCTCGTATTTATCAAACTTGTTACAACTGCATATATCATTTTAAATTAATAAGAAACTGATATAGCGATGTGAGAAAGTGAGTGCGGTGAAACCGTACCTTTTATTGTAAGTTATCATTTTTATGAAATATCCGTTAATTGTTTTGTGAAGTGTAGTTTGATGAATTTTCATTCTTACAACAAACACTTTCTCAAACGCTGAATATTAGAGGAAATGATTATACTGCCTCTAATATTCTTCGAAACTATTCTTTTTTTTTCGTTCAGATGGTATCTACATATTGTGATATATTTTGAGGGATTGATAATAACAGTTTGGAGTTCTGCTTTTCTGATTCAAAACCTTATTAACGCAAGCACTTATGTATTTTAGAAAAAGAAATAAATTACTCAATCATTTCAAAAATCAATGCTAAAATCTCAATATACGGGATTATTTCTGTATATATATATATGCAAATAAGTCCATACAAATATATATGTAATATAGTATATATATATATATATATATATATATATATATATATATATATATATATATATTATCGTTATACCATTTCTTGTTGCAGCAAAAATAATGCATTAACTAATTATTTAAAGGTAGCATAAGTTTTCAAGTCTGGAGTCCATCATGTCTCAGAAGAAATTAAAATGTTATTTTAATTTTTATTATTAATTAGTGAAAGTATTTGTTATTATTTTTCATAGACACTACCAATGAAAAGCTAGTTTTAAAAACCGTACAGTTACATGTGAATGCTTTTTTATTACAAAATATTATTGAGCCAATTTATATAGGCAGTTTACCTGAAAATAATAAAAATGTAAATATGATGGAAAACTAATTCCAATCGAAAATATGTTTCGCGTTGAGAGACTACGCCGCTACCTTAACTCTAGCTAAATTGAAGCAAATGTATTGGATAATGTTGCACCACCTTCCTTCTAGTCCAAGAAGTGTCAACTGGAATCCTAGCTACTATCATCTGCTCAGGTCTCTTAAGATGGCAGCAGTTTGGGAGCAACAATAAAGTTGAAATTGTCTTACGTATTTTTACTAGAATAGAAAGAGAAAAGAGATTGTATTATGCATCAAATTATTATGGAAAAGTCTTGTTTAAAAAATTCCGCGAGGGAAATTTTGATTTGGAAAATGAGCCTCGCGGATATGCGCGTAGCACCGTTAATGACGACGAGCTGCGTGTAGAAGTTGAAAGTAATCCGTCGACAACAGTGCGTAGCCTTGCAGAAACATTTCAAGTGTCCATTGCCACCATTAGTCGTCACCTTTCTTCGATTGGCAAAGTGAAGAAACTAGATCGTTGGGTGCCGCACTAATTAACGAGAGCCAATAAGCTCCGTCGATTAGAGGTGGCTACCTCTTTGGCTAATCGACAGAAAGTTGAACTGTTTCTTCATCGAGTAACGTGTGACGAAAAGTGGATACTTTATGATAATCGGAGACGGTCAGGACAATAGTTAGATCGAGATGAAGCACCAAGACAGCATGCACGAGCATCACTTCACCCGCGAAAGATTATGGTGACTGTATGGTGGACCAGTAAGGGTATTATTCACTATTCATTTTTGCAACCTGGTGAAACTATCACGGCAGCGTCCTATTGTGCCGAACTGGAAACTATGCATGGAAAATTGAGCCGCTTGCAGCCCTCACTAGTCAATAGACATGGACCCATACTTCTTCACGATAATGCAAGACTTCATGTTGCACGACAGACAATTCACCCACCTTATTCACCTGACCTTTCGCCAACTGATTTTCATTTTTTCCGAAGTTTAGACAATCACTTAAAAATAGGGACTTCCCTGACCGGGAGTCTGTAATAGCAGTGTTTGAGCAATATGTGAGCCGTCAAAACCTAGATTTCTTTTCAAAGGGAGTTTTTCAGCTTCCAGGCCGTTGGCAACAAACTATTGATGTAAATGGAGACTATTTTGCAGAATAAATATTTATATTTTTTTAAATTAAGACTTTTTTTTATTCCTTACAAAATCGGACATTTCATATGTAACAACCTGATGTTAAAAGATGGACATGAAACTTGTAGCACATATTTTTTAAGTATTTTTAAGAAAAAAAAAAGCATTTTTGGAGGTATAAGAACGATATATATTTACTGGCACAAAACGTATACCAAACAAATACAACAGAAAAAACTCTTAAACACGATCAATAGGCCATCTAGTGTATCTTTTTCGACTGTCCAAATCTAATTCCGGACTGACCCTCTTCACGAATGGTTTGCTATCCTCCCAGCCGGAAGACATACTTGGTAAAGAATCAGCGCTATCCTTCTTATCAATTTCATCAAATTCACTATCCTCCGCCATTTCTGATTGTAGCAATTCGTTCAGACCGAAACGGTGTACCAAAGCGTCTTTCATCGTCCGTATCTTCTCTATGTCAATGGACTTGAGAAATCCTCTATATAAGCGTTTACATTGTTGGAAATACACTTTGGGATTGTCCTTGAACACCGACAAATTCCTCGGATTATACACCAAACGAAACGGTTCATCTAGATGATGTTGGTAGTACAGATAAGGAGCTTTTTTCCAAAATTCTTGCCTGAATATGTCGGATTGTCGACTCGGTGCATTTTCGAGTAATATTTTCTGGAATTTCTGCTCCCTTTGGCCGAATTCCATTATGGCATTTATGGACAGACCGCAATGATAACAAGCTGGGATTATTTTGGGACTGTAGAATTGGATTAGAACCACGTAAATCTGCTTAAACATCACGTTGTTGTTTTTCTTATTTTTCCTGCTTGATCGATCGTTTTCGCACTTATCTTGGTCCTCTCTGAGGTATTTATGTTGGTGTATATCATTTGTAATCACGGTTATAATCCGCAGTTTTATTATTTTAGCTAACAAGTCGTGGGGAATTGAGCTACCTTTCTTCAAATAACATCTAGCTTCCTGACAGCATCTTCTGAGCAAAGATTTTATGGGTTCGTGGACGAAAAGTTTTTTAATCTCGTAACTGATGATAAAGTCGTAAATATCATTGAGCGAAATGAATTTTATTTCGTTCCTTACACTAGTCTCACTATAGTAGCGTATCATTAAGAGCTTTTCCAAGTCATGACATGTCTTTTCGACGACAAGAATAACGTTGCATTTCCTCTGCTTGTGGACGTTGTTTAAGTTCAACTTATCCAAACAAATCTCCCATTTTGGGGCTAAAATTTCTTCAGTGCTTGAAGAATTCATGTCACATAGAATATTTTCAAATGAATTTACTTACAAGCACATTCTAATTAGGTTAGGTTCTCACGGATTCTGTATTATTTTAATTCACAAAACTGACGAAGTAGGAAAACGAATTTTGGACCTTTTAAGTGGAAAGTAAATGCTATTTTCTTCAAATATATACGAAAGCAGAAGAAAATACAATTAAAAGACGATTACAGAATAAGACGAACACAAATAATTTGACATTTTACGAAACTGGACTTGACATATAGCAATTCAGTAGACATAAATCAAAGGGTAAATTTAAAAATATTAGCGGAATCGTGAATTTGAGGATTTTTATTTTATTCTAATAAAATGCTATATATTCTACAGTTAGTATTAATGGAGAAAACTAAAAACTAAGTAATTTTAGGGCAGAGAATCAAAAATCAAACTTCACAAACCGCGCCATCTATACAGTGTGTATCAGCCAAATGGAATAAATTCGATAATAATTAAATGGAAGGGTGTTCGAAAAAACGCTCGGACACGTCGATTGGGATTTTTAGTTGCGTATTTTTTTAAATAAAAAGTTTATATACAGGATGTGTCATGTAAAAGTGGTCAATACTAACTTTCTTATTTTAAATACAACACCCTGTCAAATATTAAATTTTTGGATTCTTTAGAAAATTCCAGACATATTTTATGTACAATGTCCTACACCTATCTTCGACTGTTTCGGAAATATTAAATGTTTTCAGATTAATTTGAAAAATTTTTGATAATGTAGAAAATAACAAGAAAAACATTAATGTCACTGTACGAGATGTTCAAAGTGTTCGCCGCAAACGTCTTGACAACATCCTAATCTTAAATAAAATTTTTTTCTAACGTTGCTCAACATCTCAGGTGTGACCGATCTAAACTCAACTATTATTCGTCTTCTTAAGTCAGATAAGTCGCGGGGTTTAGTTTTGTATACTATACTCTTGACATATCCTCATAAGAAGAAGTCTAATGGCGTTAGATCAGGGGATCGTGCTGGCCATTCCATCGATCCTCGCCTATCCACCGATTCGGGAATATTTGGTTGAGGTACTGCCGGACATTGATTTGGTAATGGGGTGGTGCTCCATCTTGCTGGAACCACATCGTATTTGCTGGAACTTGTGGGTTTGCTAGATCAGGATATAAGTTTGTCAAAGCTGGCACGAGATTATTTTGAAGCAATGCTAAATAATTGTCGCCATTTAAATTTCCATCAATGAAAAAAGGACCTACGATATGATCTCCAACAATTCCTGCCCAAACATTAACCTTCTCAGGGTATTGCGTATGTTCTTCCCTCATCCAGTGAGGATTTTCCTTGGACCAATAGCGGCAATTTTGACGATTAGCATGACCGTGAAGCGTAAAGGTACACTCATCAGAAAATAAAATATGTTCTAATTGGATCACATTGTTATCTAACATTGTCATCATTTGTTCACAAAAATACGTTCTCCTATCAAAGTCGTCTTCCATGAGCTCCTGAGTTGGTATAATTTTATAGGGATGCATTTTATTTTCTTTTAATGTGCGAGTGAGTAATCGATGAATGGCAAACATCGAACATTGACGCTGCTTGTCTACTAGAAGTATGCGGGTTTTCTTCAAACTCAAGCACAATATCCAGTTTGGTATCATTACTTACTGCATTCGCAGTTGCTTTTTTTTATTTGCCTTACATGTCCAAACTCGCGAAACTGCTTTTTTATTTTACTAATTGTTCCTTGGGATATAGGCGGCAAATTTGGAAATTTCTCATGAAATAAGTGAGCAACTTCCATTTGTGTCCGTGTGTTATCTCCATAACTAATCATCTGCAGAATTGTTATTTTGTGCATTTCTGTTAAATTAACCACTTTTCTGAAATGTAGTTAACGAAATTCAAACAGTTATGACACTGACAACACTATGACACTGACAACACTTTGCTAAGGCAAGGTATTTTAAAACGAAGTACAAGTACAATTAAAGATTTTCACTTAATAGTTTGGTAAACAAACTATTATGATTTTAATTGTAAACAAAATTATTAATCTGAAAACATTTAATATTTCCGAAACAGTCGAAGATAGGTATAGCACATTGTACATGAAATATGCCTGGAATTTTCTAAAGAATCTAAAAATTTAATATTTGACAGGGTGTTGCATTTAATATAAGATAGTTGGTATTGACCACTTTTACATGACACACCTTCTATATAAACTTTTTACTTAAAAAAATACGCAACTAAAAATCCCAATCGTCGTGTCCGAGCGTTTTTTCGAACACCCTTCCATTTAATTATTATCGAATTTATTCCATTTGGCTGATACACACTGTATGTATAATCTATCGAAAAGGTAATACTTCCATTTTTTGGATGCTTCTTGTTGATTACCTTCCAAAAGGCCAAACCATCACAAGCGAATATTATGCGAGCTTTTTAGATAAATTTTGGCAAAAAATTAATGAAAGCACCTGGTTTAGCCAAGAAAAAAATTATTTTACACTAAGGCAACGCATGATTCCACACTAGTGTCAAAGAATTTGGCTTCAATTTATTGCCGCACCCGCCTTATCTATCAAATTTAACATTTCGTCTGAAAAATATCTTGCAGGTCAGAAATTTTCAACAGACAACGATATTAATGCTGGTGTGGATACAACGATTGAGTGTTCGAAATTGAGTGTTTTCAGTTTTATCGAGGCACAGAGACTTTGGATCATTATTGGTCCAAATGTGTCGAGGTGGCAGTAGATTATGTTAATAAATAAATGCTATTTAAAAACATTTTTTTTCTCTATTTTCGTCCCATGAGCTTTTCAGCTCATCCTCGTATATTATTTCGAGTGTCGTGGAAATTTATAAAAACTCTTGAAATGGGACCATGAGGCAATTTGTTGTATTGTAGAGAAAAATGCACGATTTCATCGCAATTGTTGTAACTAATCAAGTTATTTTGATACCACAGTAATCGAAGTATTTTAGTCTTACATTTATTGTATATTAAACACTACATAATTCTAGGGCATCCATGGTGTTCGGATATTCGCTCGTCTCTGATACTTAATTCGTATTATTTCATAAGTTCCGCAACTTCACAAGTTTTCGACTTTTTAATAATACATTTGTATTGTTCTAGGTTATTTATAAACGATGGGTTACTCAAAATTCACTTCGAAGTTAATTTAAAAATGGTAACCCCTAGAGCAAACCTTTCTATGGCTACAATTGATTTTGGTAATGTAATGTTAGATTTCATTTATAAGAAGCAATTTCGGGTGGAAAATAATTCTAGAGTAATGATTCAGGGGCATGTTAATGAGGATGTTGCGGATCTGCAAACAAATGCTATTTCAACAGTTGAAGGATCGATAAATCTTGAACCAAATTGCGGCACCTTGAATGCTGGGGAATTTTGTACTATAGAATACACCGCGTGTACACAAAAGTGCGGCGAATGGTTGTCTTATTTAAAATTGTATACAAACTTTACAGAATCTGATAAACCAGATTTTGCGTGCGGGATTCATTTCAAGGTAATATATCTTTTTCTTTGATTTCCTCGCTTTTTTTCTTATCCTGCTGTTTCACTCTATATTTATAGTTGCAGACTTTTATGTGCTTAATATCCTTCAGAACCTCTTCCTTTCTCTTAAATGATTTACTAGTAACTATAATTTTTTTTCTTTTTCATTTGGGTTTTTCAAACATTATGGAAAAATGAAACATTCAGTTTATATTAACGACGCTTCCGGGTTTTACCTTCTTTTTCAAGTTATTTATTATATTTTTCTTTTAACCTGAAATACATCAATTTAGATATACGAATTTTTGTTAGATGGATTTTTTAAAATATATAAATATATATTTATGAGTACGCACATTTTTATCTGTTGAGAATTGTAAATTTACAACCACTTAAAACATTTTTAAATTTACAACAGATAGTAAAAGGATAAGGTTATTTCAGATACATTAGCTACTTTTAAATTGTGTGTTATTGGTAGGTCTATTAATAATTTTCTTGATTTCTTTAAAAGCATGAAGCAAGTGAATAAGGACATTAAATTTGTCTATTGTTTTTAAATATATTGCTTCTCAACTCCAATGCACTTGGATTAACAATAATGAAGTGCCACTATTTCATTTTTGTAATGATCTTTCCCAAGATCTTCGAAATACTGTTTTATTGCTGCAATAAGTTCCTCATCCTGCTGAAACTTCTTTCCAATAAGGAATAGCTTTAGTTTGGGAAATATGTGGAAGTCACTTGTGGCTAGATTTCATGAGATGTAAGTGAGGCATAACCTTACATCTCAATGAATATAATTTTTCTCGAATAACTTGAGATCTTTCTTATGAGGCATTACTAGCCGTTTCTCAGAAATTGTTTTTACAATTTATTTAATAGAACAGCTTAACATGGTTCTTAACGGCTTGTTTCTTTGTAAGTCCCTAAAAATCCAACAATTTTTATAGACTTATAAAGAAACAATTCATTACCTGCATTACCTGCCGATGGAAATGTCTTCGATTTATTTGGGGAGCATTTTGATGATTGTGATTGCTGTTTGGCAATTACAGTCCATTCATATTAGTTGAAATTTCAGATGTGTTAAAATAAATATAGGGTTGCATACGAATTACGAGTTTGTTTGTATTTTAGCCAAAGTTCACTCGTCACCATAAAAAGCCGACAAGTTAGAATATAATGAATCTGCTAATTTACTGCTAAATTATCATTGTAATTTCACACATATAAGGCGATTTGTTATTTGCTAAATTATGATTTTATATTATATTTACCTCTTCTTGGCTCTGTACCATATGTTTTTATTTAATTTTGAGTATTACTCGCTTTGCGGCGCATTCTGCTATAATAAATTCTTATCTTGTATTCTTTAATGTATCGTCTTTCATTAGGCGTACATTTAATTTGGTGTTTTCGCTGCACTTTTAGTATTCTGACTAGCCAGGATTCGCATTATATCTTTATGTTGAATTAATTCTATTTTTATCAAGAAACTAACGATTACAGCCATAGATTTTGAGTCTAATATTTAGAAAAAATCCGTAATTATCGTTTTATGGTATGTCTCGGTGAATAATACATAAGTGAAATTGTTAGAGATGTATAATTGCAAATACATACATGTTGTTTTTTAAACCCTTTCATTTCTCGTTTTACAGATTATCACCGTTCTCGTTGTTCTCTATACAACTAGAACGTGGTTCGAACATTAAATATGATCACATACTAAATTTAAATAAGTCCAAATATATTACTAATAAGGGAACACAGGCAAGTGTTCCTCATCGATTTAAATGAAACTTGGTAAGTTTATAGACTGATGTAATGTAAGAACAATGGAAACTTTTTTAGCTGCCCAATCACCTGTTTTCGGGGGGTGGAGCGCTCTATCGGCAACACAACCCTTCGCTATTTATTTTAATATCTCCAAAACAGTAAGACATAGAAAAAAAAAGATATTGTAAATATTTCACTATTTTAATAGTACTAAAGAATAGTAATAACAGTTTTCTTTTCACAATTATTGTTTACCAGCAATAACCTCCACCCTCCATATTTATTTCAAATTTGAAAAGTTTTATATGCTGAAAAAATACAAGAGGTTATGCATAATTTATTCATATATATTAAACATGCCGAAAAATAACTCAATTTATATTAAAAAAAAACAACTGGAAAATTGTGTACCTACGTATTTGACGTACAATGTGTATAAATAACGATAATACTTATTGTTATTTATGTAGATTATATGATTTCTATAGTATCTAAATTTTATTCAGATTAAGTATTTTTATATCTTATAGGCCATAAATGCTTGTCGCTCTCCAAATGCATATACAAAAGGTACTAAGAAAGTTTTGCAATACAGCTTTGTTTATTTAATTTTTTCAAAGTAATTTCCTCTACACTCAATACACCTCTCCATCCTCCGAAACCAATCTTTAAACCAGTTCTGCCAAGTTTCACTAAGGAGTAAAGCATACTCGTTGTCCCAGCCCGCAGTAGGTCCTCATCACTGGAAAACCGCCTCCCTCTTAGCTTCATTTTCACATGCGGGAACAATGCAAAGTCACAGGGAGCAAGATCTAGACTGTAGGGAGGGTACTCGAGAAGTTTCAACCCTATCGTGGTCAAATATTCGGTGCAGGCTTTGGCGTGGTGAGCTGGAGCATTATCGTGATGGAGGAACCAGGTGTCCATTCTTGACTTTGGCCGCAGGCTCTTCATAGATCCAATGACTTTAGGCAGGCACTGTTCAGTGTACCACTTAGCTGTGACTGTCTTTCTTTTCAGATCGGGATTTTCTGGCAACTACGGGTGTCTCCATCATCAAAGACCGAAACTTTGTTTTGAGCTTTAGTCGACATAGCGTAATAGTACAGCCAAGTCTCGTCACCTGTCACGATGTTGTTCACATATCGAGATTGTTCCTTATTAAACTTTTTTTAGCATCTCCCGGCATCAAGTCACGGCACCAGAGAGAAAGTTTCTTTACGTGTAAATAATCATGCAGAATCGAACGAATTGCTGTTGCATTTAGACCTAAAGTACCCTCTATCTGTTGGTAGGTCATTCGCCTGTGCTCGCCAAGCATTTTCCTCAGAGTAGTGACGCTTTCCTCCGTAACCGTCGTTCGTGACCTTCCTGGCCTCTCAATATCCTCCACAGTTAAATTTCTCCTTTGGAATTCTTTATACCACCTGAATATAGTTGTGCGATATGGACAAACATCACCTAGTGCAAGAATCATTTCTTCGAAGCCCTGGTCTATGTTTAAACCACGCACGAAATTATAAATAACTACCTTTATCTTATTTCGTGACCACAATGCCATCGCAAGCAGTTTACACTCTCACTGCTAATGAATAACTGGAAAACGTGGCGGCTACTATGCACGTATGAACATGTCTCAACATGCAGCAACAAGCAGCTTCCTACGATTCATTGTTGCGTCATATTGCAATATTTTCCTAGTACTCTTTGTATATTGTGGTGTGAGAACTGGGGGCCTCGCTCAAAATAAATAACTAGTACGACCGTGGGTTTCAATACATTTTTTTATTAGCTATCCACGACATGATTAACAAACCACATAACCGATTTTAATGTCAGAACCGCGTCATTGGTATTACGATTTATATTTTTACAAAATCCGATGACACGTTTTCAACTCACATGATTTAACACAACAATATACAATACATAGCAAGAGAAGTTGAGAGTTTGCAGTTCAGAGTTTATAGACGACGACTACGTTTCACGTTTTGGTTGTTGAACAGCGTGTATACCAAATAACGATAGTTTTTATAATTTTATTTTCGGATTTACTTTATGTTATTATTAGACAAAAGAAATTATTTGATATGATACGTTTACTTGTCAATTTATTTACTTCCCATATCATTGCGTAACTTTGCACGTATTCATATCAAGCAAACACATACTGATACTGCCTTTTTTTGGTCTCTATGATGCATATTAGGTATATGCAGTTCTGAAGGCTAGAAACTAAGAAGTCTTAAGATAATAATAATAGTAATTAATGGTAGGTGGTACAATGTGGAAAAATATCATACATCGACTGCTTATAACTGGCTACTCTGCAATGGTATCTGTGCAGGTTTGTCACAAATACTACATAGTGGTGTACTTTGCAAGTCCTTCGCGAAGCAGAATCGTACAGGATTTTAAAACTCGGGGGAATTTCAAATATCCACCTTTATCCCATGCGTATTTAAACAGATTGAAGAACCTCGGCGATGACAATTGATTGTGCGTCAATGACTGTAACTGAATAGTAGTGTTTCTTTGATGCAGAGTTATATCGTATCCCATAAGTAGTACTTCATCTGAGAATGTTCTCACAAAATTTTATTTGTACCAGGGAAAGTTTTTTTAGAAATTGTGAAAATATTGAGTTGTTTGTTCGTTGGTACTAAATTTTTAACATTACTCGGACAATGCCCACTCCACGAATAATAACAAGATACTTTCTGCTTGATTATTTGGTAAGAAGACATCTATAAACCAATTTTTAAAAAGCTGTGAGGTAGTTTTCCTGATTATGATGCAGAAAATATATATATATATATATATATATATATATATATATATACATTAATAGGCCTAAAAGTATATTTTGCACAGAAAGAGAGGAGAAAATAGTCTGATGAAATTGTTGGATAATGTGTAACTATGCGTAATAGGGGATAATGATTGCACTACAGCTTCCACTGTTTTTGTTTCTTGTCGGATAAGGTTCGACCTGAATATATCTCTAAATTAAAATCCCCCGTTTCATTATAAAAGTTGTCCTGTCCAACAGTGCTAATTTTTGGTTTAATTTCATTAACAAATCTCTCACTGTCGAAGTAAATTGTTAACATCGTTGTGAGTGGTCGGGGATAAACTTTGTTATTTTACGAGGAAAATTCAGACTTTTTTGAAATGCCATACCCACCAAAATGGAGAATAGTCGATTTCATCTTTTGCTAGCAGCGCCCATCTGCGAAGGTCTAGTCGTGGATAATATTTCCGCTGTCCGTTGCAACAATATACTCCGAAATGTATTACTTTTGCCCTTGTTAGTACCTCGCCGGTTAACACATTCCAATGAACATCGCTTCGCTTTTCTACTTCTCCAAAACCAGCAGCTCGCGTTTTATATTCAATATCAATTACACTAGCTCCAGTCTGCATATTCGTAATCTTCATCATATTCACTTCTTGGTTCAAAAATTGCATTCATGTGGATTAGCCATGTCTTCCAATTCTAGTGCTACATCATGTGAAATGCAGAGGAAGCCTGCTCGTGAGCTCTTACAATAATATCCCTTAAAGCATCATGTAACTCTTTTTCGTCATATGTTATAGGTGTAACAGCGATATTTGCAGCAATGATTGTTGTATGTAACCAATTCAGCGATATTGATTCCAGACTTCAACAATTGCTGTTCAACAATTAAATCGTGATACGTGGAACTCTGAATGCAACTCTAAATTTCTTTTGCTCTATATACATATACTCATTTGGAAAGGCGAGAAGGCTCTATACAAGATATCCAAATACTTTAAATTAATCTGAACGAAATTTAAATACAATAGAAATTATATAATCTGCACGTGAAGATCAATGCGGGTAAGATTTCAATAAGGAATCTTATTAATATCACGGATAATAAATAAGTATAGATGAGCACCAAAAACATATGCTTATCCCTATAAATTATTTTTATCTTGCCAGCAATATCTCATAGCGACCTCATAACGATCTACGGTATGGAAATTAATACCTTTAGAAATATATAATGCATTTAATGCCTAAATTATCTACAAGATTAGAGATATTATACTTAGATAAGAAAATTACTTGCATTAAGGTTTTTTCACATAAGTGACAATAAATTCTTTTTCTTTATTTATGCGGTCTTTGATTTTTTTCAATACAGTCCTTTTTTATAATAGCGAGTAGGATGTTGCATCAAGGATTGTAATTGTCAAGCAATATTGTTTTCGTTATCATTGCACATACATTGCAGAATTACTGGTTAATTGTAAGTGCTAGAATTAGGGATTCCCTTTTTTCAATCGTCAATTTTAGTTTTGATAAAGGTTTACGGGAGACCAGGAACATCGATCCTACTTCTACTTTTGTTTCAATTCGGTGCTTTATACCAGAATTATATTATTATATTGTCGTTGAAACTAAATAAAGATTATTACTTATGCACAGTGTACATCAAATATGTACATAAGTACACATTTTTTTTGTTGTTTTTTTTTTTTCCTGTATAAATTGAGTTATTTTCTGCCATGTTTAATATATATGAATAAATTGTGCATAATCTCTTGTATTTTCTTAGCAAATAAAACTTTTCAAATTTGAAATAAATATGGAGGGTGGGTTGTTGCTGGAAACAATAATTGTGAAAAGAAAACTATTGTATTATCCTTTAGTACTATTAAAATAGTAAAATATTTATCCTAACTTTTTTCTGATATGTCTTACCGTTTTGGAGATATTAAGAAAAAAAGGGGTTGTGTTCCGAAATATAACTCCACCCCTCCGAAAAAGGGGGTTGGGCGGCTAAAAAATTACCCTTGTTCTTACACTATATCAGTCTATAAACGCACCAAGCTTCATTTAAATCGATGAGAGACACTTGCCTGTGTTCCCTTATTAGTAACATATTTGGACTTATTTAAATTAGCATAAACGATACAATTTAACTTCACATTATTTTGTAAGGTTTGCAGACCAGAAATACTGATTCACACAAATACATCTGAGTTTCCTAAACGCCCAGAAGAAATGTTATACATCATGTTTCTGTCTCTAAAAATTTGTCTGCACAATTATGGAAATATAGTGCTTATTTTTATTTTGGAAACCAACTGGAATATCATCGTCTAGTTTCGATATTGTAATTACACCTAGTATTGGTATTATAAACATTCAAGAGAATGTTCAAATCGATGTTACTATTACTCCGAAATCCATGGGGTTTTTTCGAAGACATATATTTACCAATATT